>BPLQ01014870.1:0-24718 GCA_021605075.1 Caerostris darwini
TGTCCACTGTCTCATAATAATAAGCAAAAGTTCATGAATTTCATTTGTCCTATAATAATAATAGGAAAAGAAAATAAATATAGAACGCAACATTTACTATCAAAAAACGATATTAAATTAAACAATACATTAAAAACATTTCTCCTAATGTTTATTTTGAGTGTTCAGAGAGTTTCTGGATTTTTTAATCATTTGGTTACCCCATTTTTTAACATGTAAGTAGGATTCCTTGGCTCAGAAGCGTTTCTTTTTCTATACGCATGAGCTTAAAATGGATATGGATTTCCTCTTTTTATGAATTTTCCTTCATTCAAAATTCGGAATAATGTAGATATGGGAATTACAATGGCGGGAACTGCTTATCTAAGGAATATGTCTAAGTTTTTCTCCATACTCTTTGCATTTAAGTCCACAGTTTTGTTTTTTCAAATAATCCACATTAGCATAAGATTCACCTTGACAATTATTTCCAAATTTTTGGATACAGCCATTCTGTTGAATTTGAATTGCATTGCAGATAAATCATGTTTTCGTTTTTCTTTCGATGTATCAAGAGCTGGACAATCCCAACTCAATCTTTGTCACTCGCGTTCGTAGCATATCTTCAAACTACACGTGCCCTCTGGGTAGTGCTAAATGAATAACAGCGGAGCAACCTTTGCTTATGGCATGAAGATTAACTGTCTCCGTATTGCCAGCTGCATTAGAGCAACTACATTTTTGAATTACCACGAAAAGAATGTAGATACAAAGCTCTTTGGAACAGACTTTTATTCAACAGGGTCTTAAGTCAAGGTCTAAAATAGGGAAAAGAGACAGAATATGACACCATCAATGAAGAATTTGACAATAACAAGATTTTTTCCATAGAAAACAACGGATTAATCATTATCCCTTTTATTTATGATAAAAAATTTCTATTCCTTAGATTGGGTTTTATTGAGTTTAAACCATAGTGATGAAGAGCAAAAATGAAATCATTAGGTTTTTTTTAAAAATAATGCAGTTTTAATACACCATCGTAATATATTAGCCAAATATGCTAATACACTTGTGCGAAGTAAATAATTTTTCACTGGTGTATTTTATTGTACTTTAAAAAAATATATGGTTTTCGCAGATTGGATTTCATTGAACTTAATAAATGCAATCATAGTGATGAAGAATGAAATTATAAAATTTGAAAAAAAAAAATGAAGTTGTAATACACCATCGTAACAAGTTGGTTAAATACGCTAACACACTAGCGCAAAGTAAATATTTTTTCACTATTACGTTATATTGTAATTATAAAAGTAAGGTTTCCCCAGGTTGGTTCTTATTGGTTTTAAAACATGGCGATGAATTGCAAGAATTGCAAGAATGAAATTGCAATGTTCGTAAAAATATTGAAGTTGTAATACACCATTGTAACACGTTGGCTAAATACGCTAACGCACTAGTGCAAAGTAGATACTTTTATAGTATCGCGTTTTATTGTAAATAGAAAAAAATAGTTTCCACAGGTTGGTTCTTATTCGTTTTAAAATATGGTGACGAATTGTAAGAATTGCAAGAATGAAATTGTTATGTGTAAAATAATGAATTATTGTTATAAAATAATGAAGTTGTAATACACCATCGAGTTTCCTCCTCTTCAAAAGCAATGTAGTACTTCTGTTGAAGTATGGCTCACTTAGGTTGGCTTTATGGTCATAATTTGCTTCAGTGAAAAGTATTCTATTGGAAAAAATAGCCAAACTTTCAATACAAATAAAGAAAAGATGAAAAGAATGTGTATTGAGAAACCTGTATCACAATTATTTACAGTGAATAAATTCAAATGGAGTTGAAGGAGCAACGAACTGTTGCCCACCACCACGCATTACAAGTTCGCCTACAAGCACTGGTGACGGACGTCCTTTGGAGCCTTGAACTTCAGGCCATACCGATGCAAATAGTACAGATGGTACACTTTTAACGATATAACTTATCTTATCATATACCATTAGCACTCTAGCGGTTGAAACAGGACACTAGAGTGCTAATAGTACTTTCTATTAATGGTTAATTTTATTAGTACTTTCCACTAATGGTGATAGCCATGTTTTAATGATCTGTCATTGGCGTTCATCTTGGATGTCAATAAAATAGAATTTATATAGAAAATAACTAAAATTTTCCGTAAAATCTTATTTTAGGACCTCAGTTTCTACAACAAAATAAAAATAATCAATTTGTTTTGACGCATTCCAATCGAAGCAAACATCAATTACAGATGTCAAGGCTCGCACAACGGAAAAGGATATACAAGTAAAAGAAATTCCTAATATTAACGCGATTCTTAACCAGTTGCGGCGTAGTGGCCAAGTGGCTAGCGCTCTGTCCTTTGGCACCACTTCGGCATGAATCTTGGCGGTGGTTTAGACCGCTCGGACAGTGAGGGGTTCGGAATCCACTTTAAACTGTAGGTCCCGGTCTGTTTAGCCCTTGTTTGCACAAGATGACCGTAGAGCGGCAAACCAAACCAATCTTAAGTAGTTTGATGAGGATAAAATAGGATCCTGTAACTATGAAGATGATTTAATAATCATTGTTTTTATCGGTAAACAGCCTCTATAATCATTGTCACTTAAGTTTGGATGATCTCCGTCGCTCGGGTCTGCCCTGGGCTTTACGATGTGGGCTGTCCTTCCCTTACCCTAAAACTTACTTTTAGCTGGCATCACAGTAAGGTTGAAATTACAGATTAACATGTTTATTGCGCTACACGAATAAGTAATCGAAACTGTGTTTGCGGTTTTTAAGTTTGCCGAACATTCATCCCTAATTTTTGTGCATTCATTAACTTTAAAAATGACCATTTTTATGACTTGTCGACCATGAGAAGAATATAAAACAAATCATAAATGAAATTTCCATATTTTTATGAAATATTTATAAACACAGTACCCCATTTTGCTTATTATAACCCATTTAGATATTTGGGAGGCGAAATTGGGGTTCTAAAATAGGACTTTTTCCAATAGGATTCTATCAAATTTTCGTTCGCTTTCGGAATTTTTCATGTGGATTTGTGTGTTTGTTTACCTTGACAGCCAAATCGGGACACAAAGCTGTTGCATTTTCGCTCAGTGCTAGCGTAACTAGCGGTTTTTATTTTAGTGCAACGTAGAACTCATCAATTTGTGTATAATCCGGAACAATTTTTTTAAAAGAAGAAATATGGAAGCAACAAATATCAGATACTTTTTAAAAAGATATTGTTCATTACTCATAAAATTATGGGTATTGTTCTGAATAGCCGGGCTTGTTGTGTTCTTGATCCCTTTTTTTTTATGTCCTTGATCAGTTTTTCGTTTCTTTGACCACTTTCGACAGTAGAGGGTTGTGTGCGTGTGAAGGGACGTGATGGCCGAGTGGCTAGCTCTCTGGCGCTGATATAGGTGTTTTATGAAAGGCAGAGAAAGTGAGCAAAGACCATTTGCTTGTTTGCTCGGGGCTGCACTGTAACTTACAACAGAAGGGTGATCTATGTACTCTTTACTGGAAGGGCCAGAGAAAACATGCTCCGATCACACGGACTTTTATTAGGGTGCTTCTAGTTTTTTTAATTTTTATCCTTAGAACATTTTTTTTTTTTACTGTTTTTAAGGCCTTTGGGTCGTTTTTGTTAATGTCTAGTCTTTTCTCTTTGTAACTTTAATTTGCTTATATGTTCTTTTCGTTTTACGGTAAGTGGCCAGATTTGTATGGATTGAGTTCCAATAAAACCATAGGTAACAACAATATATAAAATGCAATTATGCATAAAATTTAAAAAAAAAATAGTTTTGGAATTATATTAATTGCAATAAATAACATAATTGTTATATAATATGTATTAACTATATTATTATTATACACTATTAATTAAATATACTTTGAATTTTATTAAGAAAAAATAAAGATGAAAGTATAGTTTTGTAAATTGTTAAGAAAAAATTATTCTGAATAACTATTTACAAATAAAAAAAATCTTTCGAAATGAAATATAAATAACCAAACGACATAAACTTTAAAAATTTACCATTTTTATATCACAAAAAGTTCTTCGCGTAAATTAAAAGTGATTATGCTTCAATATGGCACCTGGTACAAAATAAGTTTTTTTTTTTTGTTGAATTCAAAAATAAATAGAGATAATATTTTCTACAATTTCTATCACACATCAGATAAAAGAAGAGGGAATTCGGAAGGAAAAAATTAGGATGCTAAATGTTATAGTTTTTAATTATATCAGAACATACACATACATCCATTTTTATGAAATAAATTGAATGCAATCACATGAGAAATAGATTTAATTTGAAATCTGGACAAATAAAGTGCAATATACTAACACTTGTTTTCGGAATTCATGCATTTAAGTGTTAGATTGTTTTTGCAGCATGGAATTAATTAATTATAGTTAATTATAGTTATGTTTCAATAAAATTAGATGCAATCAACAAAAAATATTAGAATTTTGAATATTAACATCTTTTAGAATTCAGATTTATTTTAATATTCTGCTGAAATTAAAATGATAAATTTTTGCTTATTGAGGTGTTTTTTAAAATATTTTTTTCAAATGTTTTGTTATATTTACTTATTTATATTTTATTTTACAAATTGTTTTTATTTATAAACAGTTGATCAGAATAATTTTTAGAAATAAATAAATAGTTGATCAGAGTAGTTTTTAATAATAAATAGTTACTCATAATGATTTTTAATAATAAATAAATATTTATTCAGAATGACTTTTAATAATAATAAATAAATTAGTTTCTCGAAATAATTTGCATTAACAATTAAATAAATAGTGAACATTATGATAATAATTTTAACTCTTAATAATTTCATTCAGATAATATTATTCTAATGTCTAAATATTAGTATTCTAAATACTTAAATTCTGATGCAATTCATATATTGCTAAAGTAAACCATCAAATGATATGATATAATATTTAACGATGGTAGATAAAGAGGGGAGGGTTACAGAAAAGGGCGGCGAAGGTATAGCGGCATTAAAAGAGTACTTCACACAAGCATTTTTTTTTCTAACAAAGAGGAAAATAATCTTGCAAGTCTTTAAATGCAGTAACTTTGGCATGAGTGTCGCACTCAAACCAGTCTGAAGAGTTGCCTGACACACCTTTATGTAACATTCATTTTGCTTAATTATCTTCCCACGTAATTGGCAACAGATGTAAAGGAACTGCAGCTACGCTTTTTTTTCTTCTTCTTTCTTTTTCTTCTAACAGTACGAGATAGTAAAAGTAATTGTTTTCCTTCAACTAATTTTTTATTTACCTTAAAATATTTTTCAAAACTGCTAAAAAATTGTCGCAATTAAATTATTATTAGCATTTTTTTAACTTTTGCTTTTTTACTTTGCAGTACATTTCGTTTTCTAAATATACTGCACAAATGGTGACTCCCTATAGTAGAAAATCGGTTAAACTAACCATTGACACGCCGGGCAGCGGGTATTGAAGAAGCCAACTGCTACTTATATAAGTAGCAGTTGGCTTCTTCAATACCCGCAAATGAGAAGACTACTACTACTACACAACACTACATCACGGTGCCTAGAGCTGAGTTGCCTCTTTACAGTTTGGGAATGATGTGGGAAAGAAGTTTGATTGGGCTGTCTGACTGCAGTGCAGTGTAGCAGCCCCGTCCATGCTGCAACCTAAGAAACGCTGAATATGTTACGCAACTGCCGTTTCACAACTGAAGAACATTGGAAGGGCTATATAATAAATATAAATATAAAGAGAGAAATAGGCGAATGATATCAAGTAAGAATGTTGAAATCAACGACAGGTTTTTGTGAGGGGCCTGATGACCGAATGGCTAGCGCTCTGGCACCCGCTACCACAGGTTTCGGGTTCGAATCCCGTAGGTGCCATGAATGTTTGTAATGGTTCAGAATCCACTTTAAACCGTAGGTCCCGGGCTAATATATGATCGTAGAGCGTTGTGGCGGTATTGTTACTCCGCGCCCTTGGCTTAGCTTGAAGCTACTCGTATACGCGCTCCATGCGTAGTGCTAAATGAGTAACGTCGGTGCAGCCCTTGCTTATGGCATAAAAGATCACGGTCTAAGATCATCTAAATATTTTCCAGCTTATTAAAAAAAATTGATTTTTATTATCTATCAGTTTCTTTTGGAAGCAACTAAAAATTTAAATTAAATTATAAAAATAATTCTCAATTTTATTTAGTCATTTGCTGTTGATTTAAATTTTACAGTTAATTTATTCAATGTGATACACCTGAATGAATAATTTTTTAAATTAATACATTTCAGATTGAGAGAGCATTTATGATAAAATTATTCTCCTAGTGAATAGGAACGAAAAAAAAACCCATGAAAATCCTGAATTCCTTATTATTTTAAATTAGTAGATATCATCCATCGTAGTGTCCTGAGATAAAAAAAAGTAAATAAAACACTTTTGGTTTCCATAACACGAAAATAAAATATTTAAAATTTTTAAATATTAAATCTTCCTAAAATCACAGAAATAAGTTGGTGAACATTATGATAATAATGAACAGCCAGAAAATTTTATGGGATTCAACAGACAGTTTGAAAGCCATACATTTAAAACAATCTCAATCACAATTATAAAATACCTAACAACTTTCATAAACAATAGACGCAAGTGATAACGCCACCAAAAGCGAAGTATCATAATCGGCCGGTGCAAAAGAGATATGGCGCCATGTCATTTTTCTTCTTTTCATTTTTTAACGGTAAAAAATTACCAGAAATCTTTTACAGTTAAAACAGGGAAAGAATTATAAAAATATTTCTATAATAATCGCTTTTTTAAAAGTTTATACATTTTTAAATATTAATAATTCTAATGCATTTGAGATAATAAAATTCTTCATTCCTTTTTACCAATAGAAAATTGACTGATGCCATTTGCTGTTGTGAAAATATGGATTTTATTTAATTAAAAAATAAATAATAAAAGTTGATTTAAGAGTTTTGGCTATGTAGCAGACAAATCAATAATAAATTCAGTGAAAAAAATTCGGTTTAAACATCTAAGTAAGGACTTTTTTCTTTTAAATTTTAGGAAATACATACAAATAAATCCCTTGCATTATAAGACGGATAGTGTAGCCTATTTGAAAATTTTTTTAAATTCAAAATGAAATATATTCTATCATTAAATTTTCGCCATTTCTCGGAATTTTCCAAATCCCTTTGTTTAAGTTTTCTAAAGAAATGCGCTCAGGAAGAACAAGCCAAGCGGCGATACAGCACAAACTCTAACACGAAATGAACGGCACATGTTCGTCTCAACTTTCTTTTCCTTTAGAATAGGAGGAGACTCTCTATTTTATTACTACTCTAGAGATGGAAAAACTATTTAGATTGCTCAAATTTTCTAAAGGGTGCCCCAAAATTTAAGAAAAAATTCTTACTTGAATTTGAGACACACTGGGTAAGTTGGAAGCTCCAAACTATATAAATCTCGAAATAATTTCTTCTATGTCCAAGAATTCACACAAAATATTTTACAGGAATTTCGGGACAAACTTCATTAGATAAATAATGGCAGCGTGGCGACCATTGGCGACTTATTCATCGTATTGGCGACTTTTAGTGTTTCTATTTATTTATTTTTTCATATTTAATCTCCTTATACGTCTTAAAATCCATACGTGAAATTTTGTTTTATTCCGTTCATTATTTTTAGCTCCTGATGTCTCCAAAACGGAAAAGGTCTTTTTATAGCAACCACCGTGTATTATAAAAATCCTTTTTTGTCTTTCGGTTAAATGATATCAAGTTTCGACTGAAGTTAGTAAAATAGTGATTGTTTTCATTTATATTGCTCTTTTTCAATTTATAATGTCCTTTTTCCTTATTCGTTTATTATTATTATTTTTTTTTTCATTTGTACTGTCTTTTATCATTTTCATTATATTTATTTTCCTTTCTATTATATTTTTCAATTATGAACCTATTAAAAGGTACCATAATTTCTAACGTTTAATTCAGGCAATATATGTTAAAATCATTCGAATTTCATAATGTAGACTAAAAGCAGCCGCGTATAATCTGTAGGTATTTTTCATTCATAATGCCGTAAAAGTGATTTTTATAAAATCATGAAATCAAAAAAAGTGGAAAAAAAAAAAAATCAACAGAGCTTTGAGGGATAGAAATGAAAACGTAAACTATCTTCTAAAAATAAAGAAATATATGTAGTAATTGTTTGTTTTTGTTTGTGGCTCCTTTTGTGCACATTTTGGGCTACCGTGTGGTACAACGGTAAAAATGTGGCCAGTAAATCTATGATATTCAATGATTCTAAGAAGCTTAAAAAAATTTTGATGTTGCGAAAATAAAAATGTTATTGTAATATTTGATTAAAGTTGAAGAAGCGCAGAGAAAAACATACTAAACAATGTGAAAAACAGTGTATAATTATTATTATAGTATATAATATATAATAACAATCTAATATATATATATCTATATATATATTCGCAACAGTCCTCCATTATTTTCCTGAACTTTGGTTGGTTTGATTTGTCGCTCTACGGTCATCTTGTGCACACTTTAGGCTAAACAGACCGGGACCTACAGTTTAAAGTGGATTCCGAACCACTACAAACATCCATGCCACCGCCGGGAGTCGAACCCGAAACCTGTGGTACTTAGAGCCAGCGAGCTAGCCACTCGACCATTCAAGCCCCTTCTGAACTTTGGGGAGTGGTACAACTTATGCCATATAATCATCACACAAATTTTTTTCCCACTTTTATTGTTAAAACTGATTTATGAAAACCCGATAGGGTAGAATTGTCCTGTCAATTTATTTTTTTTTCAACTGATTATTCTGTTAATCCAAAATTAAACTCTCAAATCGATGTTAAACAGATTTTCTGGTGTTACATTGATAACAAAAACCCGTTCTAAGAGTTCAAGAGATTTATCAGTAAAAAAAAAAAAAAAAAACTGTTGCTCTTTTATAGCAAAGCTACTTGTCTAGAATAAAGTTATACGTAACTGTTTCGTGTCTCTTTAAAATGCAGTTCGCATGCGCGGTAGAAAAGGGTGATTTCCGTTCAAAAAGTGGGTGTGAAGAAAGGACTTTTATTTTGCTTTTTTCAGTTTGGGTTCGAGTATTTCAGTTTCGATTTCGATTTGAGTCATTCCGTATGACCCGACGAACAGAGTCAATATTCTGTTGCCTATCTTCAAAAAAACGTTTGATGTAAAATTATTTTTTGTTAATTAATTCATCAGTGGAAAAATATTCCAAATACGAATTTTAAAATACTTGAAAACCTTTTAGTATCGTATTAATGAAGAATTTTATTTAAAAATCACGTAAAGTACTTTACTACTTAAATTAAGAAAAAAATTAAAGTACTTTAGGTAAAAGTACTTAAAAGTTACTTAGTAAAGTTATTTAGTAAAATTACTTAAAAGTAAAGTTACAAGTAAATTTACTATACAAAAAAAAGTTACTTAAAAATTAGTAAATTAAAAAAAATTACTTAAAAGTAAGTAAATTTAAAAAAGTTATTTACAAATAAATAAATTTAAAAAAGGAAAAAAAATTAACTTACTTAAAAAAGTTATAAAGTTATAAAAAAAAGTTAAGTTAGTTTCTTAAAAGTAAAGTTATATAGTAAAGTTATTTAAAAGTAAAAGTACTTATATTATGATAAAAATCACTATGAAAGTGATTTATTTATTTTTCAATTGATTTTTATTGTTTTTTTATTTTGATTTTTTACTGATTTTTTTTTACTTAATTTTTTATTTATAATTCGTAATAAAAAGGGTAATTTTAAACCTTCTATGCGTTTTTCTAAAATAATCAATTAGATAATATTTAATAACAGATTAAATAATGTTTAAAAAATTTACCAATTACTAAAATCAGAAATTTAAAATTAATAATACATCTGTCAATTACTAATTTTAAAAACAGAAGCAACCTAATGTCAGTTTAAAATAACTGTAATACATTTTCTTTTGATTGAACTACTTTTTGATTGGTTATTTAATTTAATCTTATAATATCGTTTATTTACTTTAAAAAATGAAGTTTTTAATGATAAAGCATTAAATTGGATGTCAACGAATTACTTTAATTATATACAGGGTGATTCAACACCCCGTGGAACACACTTTGAAGGGTGGTACAGTTTACTAAAACATTCATTTTTTTTTTTTTTTTTTTGTATAGGAAGGTAGGATCGGAAGTGACATATTGAGGAAGGACCACACATTCAAACAAACTTCCGGCAACACCTAGGCACAATACTATAATGATACCCGCCACGTGACAAATTTCAAATCCTCTGTCTGGGAACCCCAATGCGCACTCTATTTTATTCTTATTATGTGTTTGCAGAAGTGTTTTCGTTTACGAGTCTCCATTGGGGGCCTCTTTGCTCGACTCTCCATTGCGGCATCGAAATGCCTGGCATCTGTTCGCCAATCATTCCTTCGACGCTACCAGCATGTATTAATGTGGGTGGTTATCGTAAACAAAGAATCAAAGAAGCCCTTGGCAATAAACAATGTCTTTCTTTTCGTGTTCGTTCCTCAAAGCGTCACTTCCGACCCTACATTTCTATACAAAAACCATAAGTTTTAGTGAGCTGTATCGCCCCTCATGGTTTATCCCACGGCTGTTGAATCACCCTGCATACAAACTAGAACATAAAGAAACTGCTATCAGAAACGAAAACAATGGAAGGGAAAAACATTAAAACTAAGAAAGGGAAAAAAAAGAGGGAAAAAACATTAAAACTAAGAAAGGAAAAAACATTAAAACTAAGAAAGGGAAAAAACATTAAAACAATGAAAGGGAAAAAACATTAAAACTAAGAAAGGGAAAAAAGAGGGGAAAAACATTAAAACTAAGAAAGGGAAAAAAAGAGGAAAAAAACATTAAAACAATGAAAAGGGAAAAAAAAGAGGGAAAAAACATTAAAACTAAGAAAGGGGAAAAAGAGGGAAAAAAACATTAAAACTAAGAAAGTGAAAAAAAGAGGAAAAAAACCATTAAAACAATGAAAAGGGAAAAAAAAGAGGGAAAAACATTAAAACTAAGAAAGGGGAAAAAAGAGGGGAAAAACATTAAAACTAAGAAAGGGAAAAAAAGAGGAAAAAAAACATTAAAACAATGAAAAGGGAAAAAAAAAGAGGGAAAAACATTAAAACTAAGAAAGGGGAAAAAAAGAGGGAAAAAAACATTAAAACTAAGAAAGTGAAAAAAAGAGGGGAAAAACATTAAAACTGAGAGAGAGGCAAGAGGGGGAAAAAGAAAAAGGGGGAAGACGAGGGGAACAAAAGGGAAAAAAACATTTTTCGCAATAAAACTCATTTGAATTATTATAATCATTTCAGCTGATCGAATAATAAAAAAAAAATGTAATCAGCTAAACAAATACGCACTCCTAAAGTGTAACATTTGATTAAAAATCATTTAGCTTATAAATTTCTGGTAATATTTTTTGCTTATCAGAATAATAATTCAATAAAATTTTAATATCTAAAGCGACCCTCAGATATACGTCCCTAATTCATCCGAAATTATTGGACTTGTCCTAAACAATTTTTCTCCCTCACGAAGTAAAAGAGAAATGATTCATTCGTTCCCATGACAAAACTCTTATTGTTATTGGCTTATTATATATATATATTGATGGGGACTGTATAAAAATATTTAAACTTTGTTTCATGATAAAATATTCGAATGAAGCAAATATAAAAAATACATGCATAAATAAAAATTCCCCAAATTTAATTATTTTTTCCTCTCGCCAGATTGGACATTAGCCGCCAGATCGCCAGATTTTACATTAGCTAAACATCTGTCCCAAATCTGTTTAATTTCATATTCTCCTAATTTTTTGCATGTAATGCTAACAATGTTATGAATGGTTTTAGTAATTTCATAATTTTAAGCTTCAAAGTGAGATGTTTGCATCTTTTTTAATTAATAGGTCAACCCGTGGCAAGCCTTGAATATTTTTCCGCCCTGTGAGGTTATATATATATATATATGGAACTCATGATGCGCGCGCCTCTCGGACCATCTAATATAACAGGTTCTATGTTTCACTTTAAGTGACCATAATAACAGTTAATTGTTGATAGAAGAGCAAATCAGACTCTTAGTTGAAATTGTTAGCGCTTTTTGTTCAACTTTGAAAATGAAATGGACCCAACACAGAACACGCTCAACCATTACGATAGGCAAATACCCAAATGGAGATCGATTTGCAAAAGCTCAGTGAAAGAGTGGAGAAACACATATCACATTAATAAAATAAATATATTTTTAATGTTTTCATTTTTTTTTATTTCGTTTATATTTATATGTTTTTAACATTTCATTTTGAGTGTTATATATTTCTTTACAGTGTATGTTTACTATCATTATTATTAGTATTATCTATGTTTACATGTAAGAATAATAGTAAACACAAAAATAATAACTCATTATGTTTCAGTTTTTCACTCCCAAAAATGTCTATAGTGGGTCTAAATCTAATAGGGGGAAATACAGTTTTACATGCGACCCGCGGAGTTATGATTTATTTCCAAAGTGGCCCGCAAGATCATTTGGGTTAGCACCCCAGCTTTAAGACGTAGATAGATATAGAAATTTAATAATAATATTTCGTGTTCTTTTGTGAAGCTTTCTGTTTGATCGTATAAAGAAGATTGATTTCCAGAAG
Source organism: Caerostris darwini (assembly GCA_021605075.1). Classification (NCBI taxonomy): domain Eukaryota; kingdom Metazoa; phylum Arthropoda; class Arachnida; order Araneae; family Araneidae; genus Caerostris; species Caerostris darwini. The sequence goes on from BPLQ01014870.1 coordinate 12,747, forward strand.
TAGGAGCTGAATAAGCTTTGTTTTGCTGGGTAACCTTTTTTTTTTTTTTTTTTTTTTTAAGCTGATGAGGTTTTTTTCAATTCCTTCAATTAGCTCACACTCTCCCTATATATATCTTGTTCAAATTTTCAATCGTTACTAAAATACTTTCTATTCATCCACTCAAGTTCAAATACTTTTTTTTAAAACTTGTAGTGGAGGATACTTGATGTTAATACGGTTTTTTCAAATATTAATTCAGTAATTAAATTTAATTAATTAATTTCAGGTTTTTTTTAGATTTAAGTTGCATATATCTACCAATAGAGGGCGCCAGATAAACTCTAAAAAAAAGGAATGAAAATTATTTATAAAGGATTTTCTGCAATAGAGTGAAAAAAAAGTAGGAATTGACTTAAAATTTTTTTGTTTTATATTACTTGTTTTCTAATAAGACGATAGGATAAATAAATTTAACCACTGGTTTTGTTTCAAATTAATTTATTAACAATATTTAGCAGATTTATTAAACGCGTTTAAAAAATAGTATCAACGGCCTGTTAATTCTGAATTTGTCTTATATTTACTTGAATGAGTTTGGTTATGCGACAAATAATTAATTAGTGGGCTCCATAAATAAACTTGTATTTCTCTGAGTATTATGGTTTTTAAAGTTGGTTGCAAAATATCGACAGATACACAAACAAATCTTTACAACATATGGAGATAGAGACCCATCGTAATCTATTTATGAAGAATAAATGTTATATTATACTTAATTAGTTCAATATTAGTTCAATAAGATTCAGTTTCGAAAAGAGGAAGAGACAGCAATGTTCTAAAAATAATGCGAATGTTTTGTCTACAATAGGAATGCGTCCAGAAATAGAAACATTTACTGTAGCTACATAAATATATATGTTTCTGACATCTACATTACCATTAGTAGTATTAGTAGTTAAACTAAGAACCAGTTCTTGATTGAGTATATTCATTTATATATTCGAGAGATAATATCTATCTATCTATCTATATATATATATATATATTCATACAAATAGTTTCATGCAATGAGTTTTGAATGATAAATAATTTTAAATTATTTCTAATAACAAATACTTAAAATTTTTTTAATAATTTATATTATTTCTAATAATGAATACTCACTTAAATAACTTTTAATAAAAAAACTTTTAAGTAGTTTTCAATAGAAAACTTTTAAATTTATTTTTTAATGACAATTTCTTAAATGATTTTTGATAATAAATATTTTCAGAGGCTTCCAGTAGATAATAGCAAACATTCTTCTATATCTAGATTCAATAAATAGATTACACAGATATATATATCCAATAACAAACATTGAATTTTGAATATATGCAAATTTATTAAAAAATCAATAGACTGTAACATTCTAAACTGATTAATTCTTTAATCTAAGGCAGAAATGCACGTGCCGTACATAAAGATTCGGGTTCGAATACAGGTGGTGCCATGGATGTTTGTAGTGGTTTGAAATCCACTTTAAGCCGTAGGTCCCGGTTTCATAGGGTGTCATGGAGCCCAATCAGACTTCTTCTCACCTATATCATTCCCAAACTGTAAAGGGGCAATTCAGCTCTAGGCACCGTGATGTGGTGTAGTAAGTAGTAGTAGTCATATTAGATAGGGATCCACGAATTAAAGTGGAATCCTAACCACTACAAACTTCCATGGCACCTCCGGGACTGGAACCCGGAGTGCCAGAGCGCTAGTCACTCGGCCATCAGGCCCCCACATCTATATTAAAGAACTCAAAAACTTAACACGTTTTTGTCAATAAAAATTGTAAAAAAAAAAAATGCATGGTTTTATATCATACAAGCACGTGATTAACAAAGTAACTTCTAGTAACGAAAGATCTAGATTGCAATAAAATAGAAAATATTGAATAAATACTTTTTTTTTACTATTGAAAATGCTTAACTTTTTATTCACGTTAAACTTCAATCAAGTTCCCTGTTTTTATCGTATATCATAATCAGATTTTTTTTTTACTAACTTGACTAATTATATCAGTAAAATGGATATAGGCTAAGACAGATCGTGGTCTCTGGTCTGATTTGGTGCTCTACGGTTATCTTGTGCCCACGTTAGGCTAAACAGACCGGGACCTACAGTTTAAAATGGATTCCGAACCACTACAAACATCCATGGCCCCGCCGGGAATCGAACCCGAAACCTGTGGTACCGAGCGCCAGAGCTCTAGCCACTCGGCCATTCAGGCCCTTTCTGGTCTGAGGGAAAAGCAATACGAATAATGAAGGGATAAGATTACGAATTTTTGTGTATAATAGAAATAGGTTCAGCAATTAAAGCATTCGTTGAAGCAATCATGACATCCAAAGTTGAATTAGTCTTTGAATGATGAATCTAGTCTAGATCTTGGATAGTCTGGATCTTGTGTAGTGATGGATCTTTAAATTAAATCTTGGATCTTCGGATACGTGGATCTTTTGTAAATAAAAACCGTTTCATTTTGGTGCATGCATTGTTAATATTCGAGTAGTAACATAATAGAGTGAGCATTGGGGTTCCACCTTTGGGGAAAATGTGATCCTCATGTGATGTTTTACTTTGTTTATTTAACATATGCGATGAGAGCTTGGTGTTTTTTTGCCAACACTCTTTACTGTTAGCTGTTTCTATTCTACGCTGTTGGCGTATAGGGAGAAAAAGATCTACTGTCCTACAATGATTTTCAAAAGAAATGGGTTGGTTTTTTTTGCTGTAAAAAAAAGGGAAATTTAATTTTTCTAAATATTTAACATTTAAATTCAATTCATAATTTTTTTGCGTAATATTTTCGCAGAAAAATGATTAGAAAATAAAATATTCCATTATATGATCTTTTTGTAATGTTTTATTCTATTTCATACAAAGTGATCAGAATTATAAACAAAAAACATTTCTTGTATCAGTTTATCTTCAGCAAGCCCATAGTTTAATAAATGTATGACTCGAGGAGAAGAATTTCTCGGAACTTTCTTGCAGGATAAACAAGCCAAGAGGCGATACAGCACCAACCCTAGTACGAAAAAAACGGGTGATGCTTCCCCAACTTTCTGTTCCTTTGGAATAAAGGGACGTGCTCTATTTTATTACTACCCTATTACTAGTCTATGAACCACTGTTTATACGCTAAAAACTTAGATATTAAGGTTACGGAATATATAGACCATTTCGCTCAATGCAATCTGTGAGATCTCCTCTCCTTAAGTTTCATTAGCGGTCAAATGCCCAATGTCTGGACTTTGGTACCACAGGCTTCAGGTTCGAATCTTGGCTGTGGCATGGATGTTTGTGAGGGGTTCGGAATCCACGTTAAATTGTAGATTCCGGTACAATTAACCCAAAGTGTGCATAAAATGACCGTAGAGTGACAAACCAAACCTAAGTTTCATAAAAATTAGTACTATAATACCACCACCAAAAAAAATATTTTTGTCAAATAAAAAAAAATTATTAAAACTTTTTGTGTAAAAAAATAAATAATTGAGTTTGAAGAAAGAAACATAACCGGATGATGGAAAGGAGACGAATGTTTTACAAAATCAGACAAAATGCGACACTCCTTCTACATCGCTGTGTGCTAACAGATAAATAAGATCAAGAAAACCTGCACAAAAGGTTGAATTAATAATTAATTAATTAAAAAATGGTGATTATTATCTCCGTAGCAAGCAAAAAGATGACGTAATGCCCCCCAAAAAACTCTTTTTATTTTCCCTCATGGTTCTTAGACCTATCTATTTTTTGTTTTTAAAAAATAATTTTTTTTATCTAATTGTGGGAAAAAAAACACAACTAGGATTGAAATCGAGTCGCATTAAAACGAGCATTAAAATCGAATTTTGTTTATTTTTTGCTACTGCTATAATGAGGCAACAGGGCCTGAATAGCCGAGTGGCTAACGCTCTGGAGCTCGTTACCACAGGTTTCGGGTTCGAGTCCCGGCGGTGCCAGGGATGTTTGCAGTGGTTCGGAATGCACTTTAAACCCCAGGTCGTGGTCTAGCAGCATCGTAGAACTTTGCGAAGGTAGCTACTCTGCGTCCGTAGCTTATCTTCAAGCCTCCTGGTAGTACTAAGTGAGTAACGTCGGTGCATCTCTCGCCTTAAGGCATCCAAAACAACTGTCTAAGTGTTTGTCATCTGCATTAGAACAAAAAGTAATAACTTAACATCAATACGTTGATTTAAAAGTCCTAGTTACCTACCGCTGAGGAATTTTTAAGAGATCTTTTAATTTTAAGGTCCCGAAATTCCTGACAGTCATGAAATTACGGTCCTTTCAGTTATATGTCACTGATTGTTTTTAATGAAATTTGCTTTTACAAAATATTCCCTTTCAGTAAATTTGTTTTTCTGAACTATTATCGAAAACCTTACTAATAAGTAAGATTTCTTTTTCTACTTAATCATTCCTTTGTCTTTTGGACCAAATCAAACCCAAAGTGAAAGAAATAGGGCGAAGTGATAAAACGGTTGTTTACCCATTCAAGCAGGAATGATTTTATTCTTCAAACTTTCTTGCGTCTTCGATTAGAAATTTGCGGTGACGTTTTTCATATGAAAATAAAATTTTTAAGTTTGGCTTACATATTTACCATGCATGCTTTAAGTAGTTACGCCGCCCGTCAATATACGTTCTTAATAATTTATTCGAGATCCTTGGATTTTTACCATAAATAATATACCCTTGCTAATTCCTTCGATAAGAAAAAAATAATGAATCCCTTTCCATGAAAAATATATATATATATTGTTTTTTCATATTATACAATGATATATAATAATTTAAACCCTACTTATGTCTAAAATATATGAATTTAAAAGCAGTTAAATGAAACAAAACAATGAAAATTTACGAAATTTAGTTCAGAATTTTTTTTAGTTACACCTTCCTACTTGAACTCTGTTAAGTGATGTGATGTTAAGAATAGTCCCAAAAGAACTTTGCTTCCTATATCTCCTCAGAATGTTTTGGAACTGTGACATTCCAGACATCCTGAGTAGATTGAATGGGGCATCATGGACAACGGCAATGGCATTTTTGACTTAATGATACTTCTCTGCTACTTTGACATCCCTCCATTTAGCAAAGATTTTGACCCATACGGTTCATAATCCAAGCATATCAAATTTATTCCAAAGTTGTGAAAAAAATAGATTGGCATTATCATATTATACAATGATAAATAATAATTTACACCCTACTTATGTCTAAAATATATGAATTTAAAAGCAGTTAAATGAAACAAAACAATGAAAATTTACGAAATTTAGTTCAGAATTTTTTTTAGTTACACATTTTTTAGTTACAATTTTTTTAGTTACATCATTACAAGTGATGCTAAGAACTTTCCGAAAAAACTTTGCTTCTTACATCTCCTCAGGAAGTTTTGGAAATGTGACACTTTCTGTGACATATGTGTGTTCATATCCAAACAAGACGTATATTAAATTGAACTTATTCCAATGTAGAGAAGAAAAATTGTTATTTTCATATATTATTGAAATTCATAAATTGAATTTTGATGTAAATATTTTTATTTCCAATGATATGCAATAATTTAGACCCTGCTGAAGCCTAAAATATATGAATTTAAAAGCAGTTAAATGAAAATTTAACTACTTTAGTTTTCCGTTCCCTACTACCGTTTAAGAATCATTAGATTTGAAGTTTCCAATAAATCTGTCGCAAAGAAGTTCGTTTCCTCCTTCTCCTCAGGAAGTTTTGGAATTGTGACATTCCAAGCATCTTGAGGAGAATGAAATGAACATGACGGACTACGTCTTGCTTAATTAAAATGATACTTCTCTACAAAATTTTTTGACATCCATCTATTTAGCAAAGATTTTGACGCATGCGATTAGTATTCCGAACAAAAGTGTTCACGTCCAAACCAGACGTATATCAAAATGGACTTATTTCACAGTTGAGAAAAAAAAATATTGTTACTTTCATATTATTTGATATATAATAATTTAAAACCTGCTTATGCCTAAAATATACGAATTTAAAAGCAGTTAAATGAAAATTTAACAAATCTGTCCCAAAGACCTTTTCTTTTTTCCTTTTCCTCCGGAACTTTTGGAATCATGACATTCTCAAGCATCCTGAGGAGAATGAAAGGGACATCACGGACAACGGCTTGCTTAATTGAAATTATAACTTCTCTACAACAATTTTTGACATCCATCCATTTAGCAAAGATTTTGAGGCATGCGATTCGTATTCCAAACAAAAGTGTTCACGTCCAAATAACACATATATCAAGATGGACTTGTTCCACAGTAAAGGAAAAAAATATTGTTTTTTTTTCGTATTATACAATGAATAATTCAAACCCAGCTTATGCCTAAAATATGTAAATTTAAAAGCAGTTAAATGAAATTTCCCCAGATTGTTTTGGAAATGTGACATTCTAAGCATCCTGAGGAGAATGAAAGGGACATCACGGACAACGGCTTGCTTAATTGAAATGATACTTCTCTGCAACATTTTTGACATCCCTCTATTTAGCAAAGATTTTGAGGCATGCGATTCGTATTCCAAACAAAAGTGTTCACGTCCAAATAACACATATATCAAGATGGACTTATTCCACAGTAAAGGAAAAAAATATTGTTTTTTTTAGTATTATACAATGAATAATTCAAACCCAGCTTATGCCCAAAATATGTAAATTTAAAAGCAGTTAAATAAAATTTCCCCAGATTGTTTTGGAAATGTGACATTCTAAGCATCCTGAGGAGAATGAAAGGGACATCACGGACAACGGCTTGCTTAATTGAAATGATACTTCTCTGCAACATTTTTGACATCCCTCTATTTAGCAAAGATTTTGAGGCATGCGATTCGTATTCCAAACAAAAGTGTTCACGTCCAAATAAACATATATCAAGATGGACTTATTCCACAGTAAAGGAAAAAAATATTGTTTTTTTTTCGTATTATACAATGAATAATTCAAACCCAGCTTATGCCTAAAATATGTAAATTTAAAAGCAGTTAAATGAAATTTCCCCAGATTGTTTTGGAAATGTGACATTCTAAGCATCCTGAGGAGAATGAAAGGGACATCACGGACAACGGCTTGCTTAATTGAAATGATACTTCTCTGCAACATTTTTGACATCCCTCTATTTAGTAAAGATTTTGAGGCATGCGATTCGTATTCCAAACAAAAGTGTTCACGTCCAAATAACACATATATCAAGATGGACTTATTCCACAGTAAAGGAAAAAAATATTGTTTATTTTTCGTATTATACAATGAATAATTCAAACCCAGCTTATGCCTAAAATATGTAAATTTAAATGCAGTTAAATGAAATTTCCCCAGATTGTTTTGGAAATGTGACATTCTAAGCATCCTGAGGAGAATGAAAGGGACATCACGGACAACGGCTTGCTTAATTGAAATGATACTTCTCTGCAACATTTTTGACATCCCTCTATTTAGCAAAGATTTTGAGGCATGCGATTCGTATTCCAAACAAAAGTGTTCACGTCCAAATAACACATATATCAAGATGGACTTATTCCACAGTAAAGGAAAAAAATATTGTTTTTTTTTCGTATTATACAATGAATAATTCAAACCCAGCTTATGCCTAAAATATGTAAATTTAAAAGCAGTTAAATGAAATTTCCCCAGATTGTTTTGGAAATGTGACATTCTAAGCATCCTGAGGAGAATGAAAGGGACATCACGGACAACGGCTTGCTTAATTGAAATGATACTTCTCTGCAACATTTTTGACATCCCTCTATTTAGCAAAGATTTTTGAGGCATGCGATTCGTATTCCAAACAAAAGTGTTCACGTCCAAATAACACATATATCAAGATGGACTTATTCCACAGTAAAGGAAAAAAATATTGTTTTTATTCGTATTATACAATGAATAATTCAAACCCAGCTTATGCCCAAAATATGTAAATTTAAAAGCAGTTAAATGAAATTTCCCCAGATTGTTTTGGAAATGTGACATTCTAAGCATCCTGAGGAGAATGAAAGGGACATCACGGACAACGGCTTGCTTAATTGAAATGATACTTCTCTGCAACATTTTTGACATCCCTCTATTTAGCAAAGATTTTGAGGCATGCGATTCGTATTCCAAACAAAAGTGTTCACGTCCAAATAACACATATATCAAGATGGACTTATTCCACAGTAAAGGAAAAAAATATTGTTTTTATTCGTATTATACAATGAATAATTCAAACCCAGCTTATGCCTAAAATATGTACATTTAAAAGCAGTTAAATGAAATTTCCCCAGATTGTTTTGGAAATGTGACATTCTAAGCATCCTGAGGAGAATGAAAGGGCATCACGGGCCACGGCTTGCTTAATTGAAATGATACTTCTCTGCAACATTTTTGACATCCCTCTATTTAGCAAAGATTTTGAGGCATGCGATTCGTATTCCAAACAAAAGTGTTCACGTCCAAATAACACATATATCAAGATGGACTTATTCCACAGTAGAGAAAAAAATATTGTTTTTTTCGTATTATACAATGAATAATTCAAACCCAGCTTATGCCTAAAATATGTACATTTAAAAGCAGTTAAATGAAATTTCCCCAGATTGTTTTGGAAATGTGACATTCTAAGCATCCTGAGGAGAATGAAAGGGACATCACGGACAACGGCTTGCTTAATTGAAATGATACTTCTCTGCAACATTTTTGACATCCCTCTATTTAGCAAAGATTTTGAGGCATGCGATTCGTATTCCAAACAAAAGTGTTCACGTCCAAATAACACATATATCAAGATGGACTTATTCCACAGTAAAGGAAAAAAAATATTGTTTTTATTCGTATTATACAATGAATAATTCAAACCCAGCTTATGCCCAAAATATGTAAATTTAAAAGCAGTTAAATGAAATTTCCCCAGATTGTTTTGGAAATGTGACATTCTAAGCATCCTGAGGAGAATGAAAGGGACATCACGGACAACGGCTTGCTTAATTGAAATGATACTTCTCTGCAACATTTTTGACATCCCTCTATTTAGCAAAGATTTTGAGGCATGCGATTCGTATTCCAAACAAAAGTGTTCACGTCCAAATAACACATATATCAAGATGGACTTATTCCACAGTAAAAGGAAAAAAATATTGTTTTTATTCGTATTATACAATGAATAATTCAAACCCAGCTTATGCCCCAAAATATGTAAATTTAAAAGCAGTTAAATGAAATTTCCCCAGATTGTTTTGGAAATGTGACATTCTAAGCATCCTGAGGAGAATGAAAGGGACATCACGGACAACGGCTTGCTTAATTGAAATGATACTTCTCTGCAACATTTTTGACATCCCTCTATTTAGCAAAGATTTTGAGGCATGCGATTCGTATTCCAAACAAAAGTGTTCACGTCCAAATAACACATATATCAAGATGGACTTATTCCACAGTAAAGGAAAAAAAAATATTGTTTTTATTCGTATTATACAATGAATAATTCAAACCCAGCTTATGCCTAAAATATGTACATTTAAAAGCAGTTAAATGAAATTTCCCCAGATTGTTTTGGAAATGTGACATTCTAAGCATCCTGAGGAGAATGAAAGGGACATCACGGACAACGGCTTGCTTAATTGAAATGATACTTCTCTGCAACATTTTTGACATCCCTCTATTTAGCAAAGATTTTGAGGCATGCGATTCGTATTCCAAACAAAAGTGTTCACGTCCAAATAACACATATATCAAGATGGACTTATTCCACAGTAAAGGAAAAAAATATTGTTTTTATTCGTATTATACAATGAATAATTCAAACCCAGCTTATGCCTAAAATATGTACATTTAAAAGCAGTTAAATGAAATTTCCCCAGATTGTTTTGGAAATGTGACATTCTAAGCATCCTGAGGAGAATGAAAGGGGCATCACGGGCCACGGCTTGCTTAATTGAAATGATACTTCTCTGCAACATTTTTGACATCCCTCTATTTAGCAAAGATTTTGAGGCATGCGATTCGTATTCCAAACAAAAGTGTTCACGTCCAAATAACACATATATCAAGATGGACTTATTCCACAGTAAAGAAAAAAAATATTGTTTTTTTTCGTATTATACAATGAACAATTTAAACCCAGCTTATGCCTAAAATATGTAAATTTAAAAGCAGTTAAATGAAATTTCCCCAGATTGTTTTGGAAATGTGACATTCTAAGCATCCTGAGGAGAATGAAAGGGACATCACGGACAACGGCTTGCTTAATTGAAATGATACTTCTCTGCAACATTTTTGACATCCCTCTATTTAGCAAAGATTTTGAGGCATGCGATTCGTATTCCAAACAAAAGTGTTCACGTCCAAATAACACATATATCAAGATGGACTTATTCCACAGTAAAGGAAAAAAATATTGTTTTTATTCGTATTATACAATGAATAATTCAAACCCAGCTTATGCCTAAAATATGTACATTTAAAAGCAGTTAAATGAAATTTCCCCAGATTGTTTTGGAAATGTGACATTCTAAGCATCCTGAGGAGAATGAAAGGGGCATCACGGGCCACGGCTTGCTTAATTGAAATGATACTTCTCTGCAACATTTTTGACATCCCTCTATTTAGCAAAGATTTTGAGGCATGCGATTCGTATTCCAAACAAAAGTGTTCACGTCAAATAACACATATATCAAGATGGACTTATTCCACAGTAAAGGAAAAAAATATTGTTTTTATTCGTATTATACAATGAATAATTCAAACCCAGCTTATGCCTAAAAATATGTACATTTAAAAGCAGTTAAATGAAATTTCCCCAGATTGTTTTGGAAATGTGACATTCTAAGCATCCTGAGGAGAATGAAAGGGCATCACGGACAACGGCTTGCTTAATTGAAATGATACTTCTCTGCTACATTTTTGACATCCCTCTATTTAGCAAAGATTTTGAGGCATGCGATTCGTATTCCAAACAAAAGTGTTCACGTCCAAATAACACATATATCAAGATGGACTTATTCCGCAGTAAAGGAAAAAAATATTGTTTTTATTCGTATTATACAATGAATAATTCAAACCCAGCTTATGCCCAAAATATGTAAATTTAAAAGCAGTTAAATGAAATTTCCCCAGATTGTTTTGGAAATGTGACATTCTAAGCATCCTGAGGAGAATGAAAGGGACATCACGGACAACGGCTTGCTTAATTGAAATGATACTTCTCTGCAACATTTTTGACATCCCTCTATTTAGCAAAGATTTTTGAGGCATGCGATTCGTATTCCAAACAAAAGTGTTCACGTCCAAATAACACATATATCAAGATGGACTTATTCCACAGTAAAGGAAAAAAAAAATATTGTTTTTATTCGTATTATACAATGAATAATTCAAACCCAGCTTATGCCTAAAAATATGTACATTTAAAAGCAGTTAAATGAAATTTCCCCAGATTGTTTTGGAAATGTGACATTCTAAGCATCCTGAGGAGAATGAAAGGGGCATCACGGGCCACGGCTTGCTTAATTGAAATGATACTTCTCTGCAACATTTTTGATATCCCTCTATTTAGCAAAGATTTTGAGGCATGCGATTCGTATTCCAAACAAAAGTGTTCACGTCCAAATAACACATATATCAAGATGGACTTATTCCACAGTAAAGGAAAAAAATATTGTTTTTATTCGTATTATACAATGAATAATTCAAACCCAGCTTATGCCTAAAATATGTACATTTAAAAGCAGTTAAATGAAATTTCCCCAGGAGATTGTTTTGGAAATGTGACATTCTAAGCATCCTGAGATTTTTGAGAATGAAATATCAAGGGCATCACGGGCCACGGCTTATGCCCAAAATATGTAAATTTAAAAGCAGTTAAATGAAATGATACTTCTCTGCAACATTTTTTGATATCCCTCTATTTAGCAAAGATTTTGAGGCATGCGATTCGTATTCCAAACAA
>BPLQ01014871.1:0-18102 GCA_021605075.1 Caerostris darwini
TTTATTCATAATGAAAAGTATACTGCTTAATATGAAGATGGTTTTAAAGATTTTAGCAAAGCTTATACTGAATAATAAATAAGCTGAATATTATGACAGAAATTTAAAGACAAATTGAATAAGTTAAAAATATTTTACATCTATAACTGTCATGCAACAGAAAAAAAAAAAAATCGATATCGAACAAATAAAATGTTAAATTAAAGAGTATAATGTCAAAGTTACCTTTGATAAAGTGAAATTCAGCGATAAGGGTTAAACCATTAATATATTTTAATCTGATTAATAATGAAGTTATATTAATTTTAATCTTTTTATAACTTAATTGTATTTTTCACTGCACATGAATTTCGTTTCAAGTTACTAATTCATTATAAAAGAAACAAATACATAAAAATGAAGAATAGTTAAATGTGGGAAGTAAAGTCTCTAACAAAAAAATAAATAAATATATGTAAACACCAACACGTAACACTAAGGAATTAAATTTGTCTGTCAGATGTAACACCACAATGGTATAACTTTTAAAGTGCCTGACAGAGTAGTAATGAGCATTAAATTAATTTCAATTGGAACTTATGTATCAAAATGATTTCATTAACTTTCCAGGGTTAAAAGTTGTCTATCACCAGTTGTGTTGTTGATATTATAAATGTTGATATTTGTGTGTGCATGTGTGTTAGATAGAATATAATATTTCTTGATGTTTCTAAAAAAAAATTTTCTTTTTTTTCTGCTAAGTGAAATATTGTGTATTAACTTGTTTAAAGAATTATTTGTACATATACAGGGAAAAAAACATAAACCATAAAAAAAAAATTGTCATGAAACTGTTTTGTAAATATTTTCATGATTGATAAATTTTTAGCATACTTATCACAATAAAATAAATTGTTAATATAAACTTTATTATATTTATCAAAATTATATTTGAATCTAACCTTTTAACTTGAAACTTTTTTAATGAAGTTTATTGGAAAATATATTTTTTTTAATTTCCATTTATTTATTATTAAAATCTTTGTAATTAATTTTTTATGGATATTTTTTAGCATTTTTAAATCTTACAAACTTTATTGTTTTTTATATATTTATATCAGTATAATTGTATTTTTAAAATAGCTTGTACTTTTTTGCTATTTTCATTATAAAATTGATTTTTGTCTATTGTATATGTGAATTTAAAATTTAAATACTACATCAGCAACATTGAAAATATTTTTAATATTTATAAATGCAGATTTTTTAGCACAAGTCAATAAATGACATTAAAAATTCCCTATTGTACATATGTATAAATTTTTTTTTTTTTAAATTTAATATAACAATATGAATCATATAAATAATTTATTTGTGAATTCTTAAAAATACTTACATTGTGATTAAGTATTTTTATGATAAAAATATAATTATAAAGTATTATATAAGATATTAAAAAAAAATTAAGTGTGTTTTTCTATTCATGAATGAAATTTTAAGTTGTTTAAACGAATAAATATATTTTTATTATAAAAGATGCATGTTGAGAATTTTTTTTTTTTTTTTTTTTTTACTTAAGCATTTTATAAAAATCTACAAAATCATTTGTATATAAGAGATTTAATCTGTAAATAATGTTTCTTGCAAACATAGTGAAATTTGTATTGCATGTATTCATATTCAAGCAAAAAAATTCTCTTATAAACATTATTTCTGTAAATAGTTTCAAGTGTTAAAGGAAAAAATAATGTAAATAGTTTTCATTTAAAAGTAAATCAAATTTCTAAGAGAGACCATCACTCTGAGCAGCCATTATTTCAAGATCTTAATTTTCATTCTCTAGATCATGTTAAACAAAATTCAGGAATGACTAAACCAACCAAATGTAAATAATTGTATCAAAAGTCTTGCAATGGGATCTATCATTAAAATACAAATTGATTTGTAAATTTCTTGTATTTTAATTTAGAATATTTTCAGAGTTAAAAAATGTATATGATTAGTAATTTTAATAAATATAAAGTATTTTGAAAAGAAAAAAAATTATTTTATTAATATCAATGTCTGTTGAATTCCAAAGTGGTGACCTCTCAGAGTGACCACTTTCCTGAAGTGATCATTTCTGATTGGCAATGATGGCTGGTTGCATTTAAATTTTCATTTCATAAGATTTGCATATGGTTGTTTGCTTTATGGCAAGATTTGTTCATTACTACATTCTCTAATCTGATGTTTCTTTTTAATTTATTCTTTATTTTAAGTTTACTTATTAAGCAGATTTGTTGTATATTGTACTTCAAATTTTAAAAAGGAGTAGATTAGCTTGTCTGAAAACCCTCTACTTTTATTGATAATTTTCTATAGAAAATTGTGCCATATTTTATCTACATAAAACAAAGCGTTTATATGTTATTTTATATGTATATTTCTTATAATTTGAAAAGGAGAATTCTAATTTTTATTTATAAATCTCTTATAGTTATTTCTGGTGCATAACTGTAATTTTTGATTATGATTTATGATAAATAAAATTTACTGATATTTAAGTAATGCATTTTGTTTTCAATTATTTATTGTGCTAAAATTTTTTAAATTTTATATTATATTATTGATTTATCTTATGCATCTTTGCATTCAGAGATGGTTAGTTTTATTACTAGCTATGCTTACTATATTTATCGAATTTTATTTAAATTTTAATTTTACTATCTTCATATAAATTTTTTTTATTGCGAAGTTTACCAAAGTAAAATACAGAGTGTCCACTGTTATTGTTTTCCTAGTATTATTTTTTCAACTCTTAGTCACAGAGATATATTCCCAGTTACCAAAATATTTCAAATAAACCAAGTAGAATTCTAAAATTGTCAAGTTGAAAAATTTGCTGATCTTGACAAGAAATCTACCAAAAATCTATTTTCAGCATTTTGTATTTTCTAACGAGAATCTTTGTGAATTGTGTATAAGTTTCATTTATCACTAGTCTGTTCAGCTGATACCTTTGTGCAAATGAAATTAGTGATTATTGGCGTGAACTTAATGATTAACCATTCCAATATTGATAATTTGATCAATATTGACACATGTAATATGTGTGCCATATGAACGATTAATAAAATCGAAGAAATATAATTATCATTTATTAGATATGTTTATTGAGTTAGAATTTATTAGTATGAAAGCACTATATACAAATATACATACATATAGCACTATATACATATATATATATGTTTATCAATTTAAAAATGACAGCAAAATTTTTCGGCACATGTACGCAGCTACATATAAGAGAATACTCTTTATATGAAATTTCAAGTGTGTTACATTTTACAAAGAGGTTCTTTAAAAACCGAGTAAAACTTGAAGAGATGGTAAATAACAAACATTTATTAGTACAAAACACGTGTTCGAATTAGAACGGCAAAGGTTATAAAAATGCATTTCTCTTGCATACTGACATCAGCATTTTCCACATCTGAAGAGTCATTCTAATAATCTTTGTAATGTTTCAAATAACAATTAATCTTGGAAACAATGTAATTTTAAAATTTGCTTCAGTGAAAATTACAATATTTAAATTTTTTATATGATTAGTTTTTTATAAATTGTATTAATAAAATGTACTAGTATGTAAACGATTAAAATTACCTTTTTTAGCGAATGATTGTACTAATTAATTCTAATTTCTACATCTTGAATAAAAAATGAAATCGCTAAAAGAATTATTTTAATTTAAAGTTTAATTTTCTTTTTAAATATCGGGGACCTTTTGTTCTACATGGCATAATTACGAACAGTGTCTTATGGATGGGGAGAAGTTATTCCCTCCGTATTTTCATGTTGTATGGAAAACAACACAAAACACTTTCCAGACATCCGACTATCGATACGAGATACTGTCGCAATCTGTATGGAAGCTATTCATTTTGAAATTAGGGATTGCAACGCACGCCACCAGAAAATCTGGGCATGCTCTTTCTATCACAGCGCCAAGTGGCATGGGGCATGATTTATTGTAATCTACCTATTTTCTAAAGGTCGAATCCTGAACGTTTCAAAACTAATTTTGTTTTTTCAAAATACATTCATACTTGGAAAAATTCCGAAACTATGAAGGAATCTTGCTAACGGAATGAAACGAAATTTACAGGAAAATGGAAGCATATGTATGCAAATGATTAAAATTTGACATTAATAGCGTATGCGTGGGTTGAATAACTCCTTCTGAACAGCATTACTAGCTGTATGTCGTTGTCAGTCAACAATAAGCGTTTTATCAGAACTCGTTAGGTATTGTAAATGGTAAAAGGCGGCCTATCAGAATTTGAGACAGGAATAATCCTCCGTCTGTATAGAAGGAGTTTTTCTTATAGAAAATTGCAGCACGCATGGGCAACAACAGCGGTGTAAGTGAGAAGTAATAGTTTAAGAGATGTGTGCAAGCCGTATACTCGTCAATGGGGCATTAAATATAACGCCAATAATGAGATATGCCAATGAAGCATCGTGTAGCTTCATCTCGACAGTTAGTATAATTTTAGAGCACTGCTGAAGAGTGGGCTAATGTCGACCTCTACAGACAACTGGCGCCCGCTGCACTACAGAATATGTGCACACATTTTTTTTTGCAAAGGATTCCCTTGACGTAAAACCATCGATTTTTCCTGCTATAATGGGTTCATCAACACAGCCGGTGATACCCAATATAGGTGTACTTTATCTTCCAGATTGCTTAGTCTAATTTCATGCTGGACAAATTCCATGCATTAGGACCTGGGATCATTTGTAGGCAATACCGTCTGCACAGAATTACGCTATTTTTAATACCAGGAAGATTTTGGTGTCCGAAATCATACTCTTACAATTTTCATGGAGATGTATTTCAGCAAGATAATGCTTGTCCACATGTTGATATAAAGGTTTAAGCCTTAACCCAAAGCACGACAAATATTGATGCCTCTTAGGCCATCCATTCTCCAGACATGTCACCTACTGGATACAAGTGGGATTTCGTTAGTTAGTGGTACTCAATAACTTTGGACTGGGATAGAAGCAATTTGGATATCTATTCCTTAGATACACATTCGAAATCTGTTTTATATAATACTACGATGTGTGAAAGTTATAAAAATAGTGTATGGCTTCGCCAGATATTGATTTTTGTAATTTAATATTGAGGGTTTTTTTTTTCCACTGCAAATTTAAGCACTTTATACTTTTGCATGTGGAATAAATTTAATTTATTTCGGATGAATCCTTCATGGAATTGCAGTTTTCACTGTTATGAGTGTAGAAAAGAATTCAAAATTGGAAAAATTTTACTTGAATTGATATTTATCAAAACTATTATCACTTATCAAAAGTAAAATCAGCTGTTTTTTGCATAATTGTTTTCATTTTCTTAAATGACTGAATTATTTGTTTAAACAATTATACTATTTTCAATGTTCTTGAACATTTGTCAAAACATCTTAAAATTTTAGTTTTATTTGTAAAAAAATTCAATAATCTACATTTATTCATAAATATCAATATTCTATTTTTTTCTACCCCAAAAAATGAATAATAGAATTTCAGCTAGTTACTGTGTCATTTAACTTTTTTTGTAATCAGTCTTTTACGAGTTAACGTTTTCATTAGTATTCTGAACAAATGGCATTTGTGACATATTTTTGAATTTACTAATTTCGATGTTAAACAATTTGATTATAAATTTTTTATAGTTATTGATCAATAATGGAAAGAAAACACCATCACTTTTTACCAAAATAGTTTTATTTACTTTCATAGCTGATGAAAAAATAATTATGTACATTCACAATGTTATGATAATTAAAGTTATTTAAAGAAAAAATTAACATAACATAGTCTATTAAGCACATTTGTACATATTCCTATTGATCACTCTATAAATGTTCAATACATGATATAAATTATGTTATTCCTTTCTTTTTCATGGTTTCCTTCATTTCGTATGAAATAGCACCCAAATGTCCTTAAATGTCATTATTATTAATTGTTTGAAGCATCATGTAATTGCTGGCCTTGCATCCAGGTTTCTTACGTGGACATGGATAATGGCTAACGCAGCGAGCGAATTCTCTATCGCATTCACACAGCTGAGTTGCACACTTTTGTGAAACTCCTGGCATTGAAGCTACACCTAGAAAAATATGAAACAAAATTAAACGTTTATTAGAAAAAGAAGTATAAATGAAATTTAAATATGTATTGCAAAAAAAGGCGTTGATTTAGTTTCATTGCTTCATACTTAAATTGTAAACAGTAATCATTAACTATTTTAAAGTTTATAAAATTTAGTATTGCGTATACAATATACACTGGTGGACAACATTATTACTTATAGAAACCATTAAATGAAAGTTACGGAGAAATTCTAGCGAAATGTGGAAACTAGAATAAGTACGGGATGCATGAAGAAGTATTGTGCGCATGCAAATTTTTCATTTTAACTTCCCGTTCATCACTTGATAGCACTTATAAGAGATTTAAAGGATTTGGTGCGTATGGAAAAGTATTGTTCAAAGTGAAAGTTTTATTTGACGAAAGTAAAATTTTTGGTATGCCTTCCCAATATCACCATTGGGATTTTAAGCGTGGACGTATTATTGGAAAGGTCAAAGAAAACAGAAAAATAACAGCCGTTGCTAAGGAATTTGCTGTGGGAGGCGTTGTTTCATGGTTTTAGAAAGCATTTTAAAACAACAGGAATGAACAGCAAGAGTCATGAGGGAGGTCTTGTTATAAGTATGACACCTGAAGGAGACAAGTATATTATTTTATTGGCAAAAAAAGATCTGTGCAGCACAGTCATATAAATAGCAGATGAGTTTAAAGCTGACACAGGCAAGCAAATCTTCAGAAAACGGTAGTCAGATGATTGGGAGAAGGAGGACTTTATGTCTACAGACATGTAGTGTGTGTTCCATTGTCCAGACTTCACCGTAGAGCCCGTTTGCAAAGGTACAGTGATCAGCGCAACTGGACCAAACAGAAATGGGCTTGCGTACTTCTCTCAATAGAATCCAAGAAACAAAAACATCCTCATCCGTACACTGACAGAAAAGCTGACAGCTGCTGAATCCTGTTGTGCAAAACATACCACGATGTGTGGAATATTGTATCGAACTCCATGGTGAATTTACCCCATACTAACAACTTTCTCAAATTTCTCCATTTGGGATTTGTCTTTAGCAATTGTCTACCAGTGTATGTACATATTGCATATTAACGGGATGAGCTATATGTAGCAATAGCAAAGGAGTTAGTGGTATTGAAAATACTCACGTCTTATATATCTTCACCAAAATTAGGCAGTTCAATGGATAATGTTATGTATTGTATCACCAAATCCTACAAAATGTACATTTTTTAGGTGTTGCTATAGCTTTGCCCAGAGTATATTTACATAGTTTTAACTTGCCTTAAATTTCTACGAGCGTTTGTACACTCAATAAAGAACTGGATCCCAGAAACATGTATATTGGTTTGTGCCTATTCATCTACAATTAAATTAAAATCGCCAACAACTGAAATGTAAATGTTCCAAGAAAAGAAATTAAGCAAAATTGAATTTTCTAGGATCTCAGTAAGTTGTTGAGAGGGCCCAGTTTGGAAGGATCTTTTTTTAAATTAATATTTTCGTAATATCAGTATATTCTGTCGTTACGAATCTGTTCAGTTTTATTTAAGTATTTAATGTAATTGGAAAAATATATCTTATAAAAAAAATCAAAAGCTGGTTTTTATTTAACACAGCTTATTGGAGGATGAAGTTATTGAAATGCAAATTGAAAATTGAATTATTATGGCTAGGCAACCCGTTCAATATTTGAATGTAATTAAATAATGAACGGGCTTTTAATTAATTTAATTTTAATTTAATCTCAACATTTAAATTCTTTGTATTTAGTTTTATATATTTTACTGTCTATGGAAAACATACTTATTTATATTTTTTGATACAAATCCATTTTAAATAAAATAATATTCATAAAATGTTTATATTTAAAAAAAAAATAAACATAAAAAATACATAATGCTATTATAGTTCATAGTTTTTCAGGGTAACAACTAAATAAACTTACCGCAATGAGCTGCTCCTGGATTCATGCACTGCCATGTGTATGGAACAAAATATATTAATGTTTGTGGGCATGATATGAAAGCATAACACCAGTCGTGTTGCAAACAGCATCTATGATTTAATAATAAAAGGACACTTAAAATTAAAATAGAATTGCCTTTTTTCTATAAATATTTGCATAATGTAAACTGCATAATTAAAATAATGTAATTCTAGAAAATATATTTGAAGAATAAAATTATTAATATCCAAAAACACTGATTTCTAGTTTTGACTTTTAAAAAGTAACATAATTAAAGCGATGCTATTAAAGAGATGATATTTCGACGATCACGTTACTAAAAATATAAAGGTGTCAACACGGTTATTCGTTGTAAGAAAAGAATTAACAATGTTTTAATTTTACTCTTCATTAACTTGATTACAAAGAGTTCGAAGTGTTTGGAGAAGAGGTTTGAATCTTTTAATTGCTTAGAAAACAATTAAAAATTGTAAACTGACTTTCCGTGGTTGCCAATAGGGCTGTATGGATACTTTCCTAGTTTTCCTCACGTGTAACACGAAGGTGAGACAATTTTTCTTAAGCGGAGAGTTATGAAGACGTTTTTCTCTGTATGAAATTATCTTGACACACTGAAGAGGTATTCACTTAATGAAGATGTAAGTGGATTCTCTAGCTAATACTTTGCTAGCATTTATGCCCAAAGAAAAGGAGAACTTGACTTCTAATAAGAGTGTGCGATTAGACCGCAGAGAATTGTGAATTAAATAATAAAAACATATAATGGCACTTGAAGGCATGCGGAAACTGATTAACCTATTATAATGCATATAATTATGAAACTCTTGATCATTTGGAATTACTTATTGAGACATTTCCATTCATGGACGACTTCAAAAAGCTTTACTCTATATGCTTTCGAGTTTTTTTAGAAGTATATCTAGAATTAGGCATGAATCTTAATCGAAGAATGATCTTCTGACGGTGTCAATCACGTAGTAAGTATGTTTAGTATAGAATTAATATGTAGCTTATAATTGCCAGAAAAAGTATATTTTCCAAAAACTATGAGAAATTCTAAATTACACAATTAAAATTTGTCTTCTCTTCTGTAATATTGACTACCAGAATAATTTTTCAAATTAATAAGCCGCAACAACAATAGTTATCTTCCTTTTTAAAGGTTAATGTCTTGATAAAAAGACTAATGCTGTTTCTCTCTGTAATGATGAGTCATCAAAGTCTCGCATCGATGCTGAAGGACGGGTTTGAAAAGAATCTGTTTTTTAAAAGCCTTCTTCGAGGGCTTTTTCCTTGTGGGAGGGCCACACAAGTTCCGTTTTCACGGCTATTCTACATTCCCAAGAAGGGGTTTGGCGTTCCCAAAATCTTAAAAGAGTGGCGAAGTTAGGTCGTGAGCTGTCAAGATGAGAAATCCGTACCGCCCTTTCTCTAGAATCTCTTCTCTTGTTCTCTTTTTTTGGAAAGGGCAAGGACGTTTCTCGGATTCGGCGGCAGTGTGGCGGCCTTCACGTGACACACCTTTGGTGAAGGCCAAGGCCATTGACACACTTCCTTTCAGCCTTCTTTATCGAGCTGATTTATATATGGTTTAAGTGCTTGCTATTCGTCAAAACGCGTTTCTAAAAGGCGTCTTAAAGCATTGCAGGTTAACTTTAATTTTGTGGCTTACTGGAAGTAATTAGAAAAAAAAAAAATAAGTTGGAACAATTAGTATAAGTTTGCAAGGGGCAAATTTGACTTACAATGGTCTACGCCTGTTTTTATGATAATTTCCATTGTATTTTGGGGCTTACTGGAAGTATTCAGAAAAAAAAAAAAAAAAAAGTTGGAACAATTAGTATACGTTTGCAGGGAGAGTCAGGGAAAATCTGATTTACAATGGTAAACACCTGGTTTTATGATCATTTCCATTGTATTTTGTGGTTTACTGGAAGTAATTAGAAAAAAAATAAGTTGGAACAATTAGTATAAGTTTGCAAGGGGTAAATCTGACTTACAATGGTCAACACCTGGTTTTATGATAATTTCCATTGTAATGAAGATATCATAAATTAAAGATAGAAATTGAATAGATTATTTAAGATATTAGTAATATATTACTATTTCCATTAACACTTGTTTAATAAATTAGAGAAGAATGTGTATTTTTTAAAGGGTATCAAATTTACATTATTCAGAAGTTGAAATAAAAGAAGTTTATTTTTGTACGATTATAAACTTAAACAAAATCAACTGTGAATTTTTTTTTACATTTTGTATTTATTCAATTTTTTTTAGTCTTGAATATATTTAATGTGTATTGCTAATGAGCTTTCTAAAATATTAAAATGGATAACGACTGATGATATGGTGACGCTGGTAACTACACTCATGTCCATAAATTAAGGATAATGAAGTTCAGGCAAAGAAAGAGACAGAAGCAAAACAAATTTGACTTATTTGTAAAGTCTATTTATTAAACGAAAGGTAAAGAGCAAAAAAGATGCTATATGTTCGACATAATTAATAATAATTGCGATTTTTACTCCCTGGAGCAAATTTCAAAAAAGAATCTATTTACAAAAAACAGTATAACATGGTTAGTATGGTGGTTAATATGGAGTATGTCTCCCGGACGATGCAATTACGCCTAGGCATGCTGAGTAATATTACACCACTCATCAAGCAATGCCCTCCGAAGTTCCGGTTGACAGGTGGGAGGAGGGTTGACGGGCTGCAATTCGTCGGCCAAGTATATCCCACACATGCTCTATTGGATTCAAATCCGGTGAGTATGCTGGCCAATCCATACGGGTGATATCCTCCAATTGAAGGCATTCGTCTACAATGTTTGCACGGTGAGGACGGGCGTTGTCATCCGTAAACAGAAATTCAGCACCCATGGCGCCCCGAAGCAAACGTACATGCTGTTCCAGAATGACATCCCGATAGATGTGGCCTGTCATCGTTACACTCTGAACATGCAGGTCAGTTCTGGAACCAAGAATAATTCTTCCCCAAACGAGCCATCCTGCACTACCGTAACGGTGTCGTTCAATGGTGTTCTCTTGGTGGTAACAGGTACCTGGCGCTCTCCATATGAAAGTCCGGCGAGAATCAGACTGCAAACTAAACCTGGACTCGTCGGAAAACATCACACCAGATCACTGTTGCGATGTCCATAATGCATGTTCTCTACTCCAGGTTAATCGCAGGCGACAGTGAGTTGCGGTAAGTGGAACACATCTGACAGGCCTACGAGCATATAGACCAATGTGCCCTAAGTGTCTGTACACGGTCTGCCTTGAAACTGTCGTACCGGTAGCTGAAGAGAGCTGACGAGACAGGTCTGATGCTGTGCTCCGACTGTTTCTTTTGGCAGTAGCTGCTAAATACCGGTCCTCGTTCGGCGCTGTAACTCGGGGGTGACCTGTGCTGTAACATCTACTCACATTACCATCATCTTGGAATCTTTGCCAAAGCCTGGAGATGACACTCTGGGCGATTCCAAGTTTCTCGGATACTTCCAGCTGGGTACGTGCACATTCCAGTCGTCCGATAATTCTACCACGTAAAAAATCATCCAAATGCTTCCTTTGTGCCATAACTAAGCGGTTAATGCACTGAAAAGCTTTTAAAGCGCTTGTGAACAATTTTACTTCTTTGGCACCATTCCTTATATACCCCTCTCTTACACTCTCGTCATTGTGACGTACTATCCGCGCCATCTGGTGGTTTCCTGTAATTTGCATATTCTTCTTCAAGATGTGTGTGATAATTCTACAGGTGAAATTTTTTTTTTATTCAATTTCTGTGTGATTCTGAATTATCCTTAAATTATGGACATGAGTGTATTTTTAAGCAATCTTTGAAAGTAATATTAGTGTTGACTGTGTTTAATTAAATATACACATAAACTATTCAGTGTGATATCGATAGTAGATTTTTATTGTTTGGCTGTACTTATTTTCTTTTACAATTTAGGGCTTACAAATATCACAAGGTCTTATTCATTACACTTTAAGTGCCTTGCGCAATAATAGCTAAATATTAAAACATTCTAATTTATATATTTTTTTTCTGTACTTTTCTTGAAAATTGTAAGAGTTTATATTATATTAAAATGCCTGTTTTACCTGTCAATGTCATCCACAGGTTGACCAGATCCCATGTATCCACAGTAGCATCCATAGCCTCTATAACTTAAAGGATTACAACCCGACATGCATTTCAGCATTCTTGCCATTTGCATTACATTGCGACGAATGCGAAATTTTTTCGTTTGAGCTCTTGTCAGGAATTCACTTTCTCTGTCTTTGGTCGCCAGTGCTGTGTTCCGTCGAATTTCTGATGTTGCGTAATCTTTTGCAGTAATCGTTTTGTTTTTAAGAGGAGTTAGAATAAGACCTAGAATACAATATGACATGTATATATAAATAAATGTTAAATTATAGGACAAAATGCTATTAAGACTTAAATAACAATCATTATAATAGGTGTGTGTATATATATGCGACAAAATCACAGGAAATGCAATGTAACAGCATTAGACAAAAGCAAAAAGAGTATCTGGTGGCATAATCTATATACTGCAACCCAATATATATATATATATATATATATATATATAGTGCTGGCCCTCCAAAATGTGACAAAGAGATATCAAAGCTAAATTTAATAGACAATATGAAGTATAAAGATGAAAATACAGCCTAATTCAAGTTAAGGAACACAAAGTCAGTATTTTGCGTAGCTTGCACGACTGGCAATAACTGCTGCTACACATCTCGGCATTGAATGAAAGAAGTTTTGCATGTTCATAAAATCAGGGATATGTCAGTCCTTGCCGCTCCACACGTTGTCAAAGTTGATATGACGTGAAAGCGAGTGGTGTATGCTGGGCCAGTCGTTTTCCAGTCATTAGACAAGTATCTGTTTCTTGTATTCTATGTATTGTCTGTCAAGTATAGTCTCGTATTGTGCTGCTGAAATACGGCAGCAAGTAAATCTTGAAAGTAAAGTAAGCCAATAGCTTCAAAACAGAGATATAGGTCTGGCTGTTCGGCTTGCTGGAAATGCTTATTAAAGGGGAGCTGGAGTAAAATCGTATAACACTCCGCAGCATAATAACAGCTGAAGGACCTGTGTGGCGATACATAATGCAAGAGTTATGTAACCTCTCGCAAAGGTGTCGCCACACTCGACCATGATCATCGCGATGTTGTAGGCATAATCCTGAATCATCTGAAAAGACAATGTCGTGCCATTCATCTATTCATGTCCAACATTCATCGCACCATTGCAGACGCAAACATCCATGGTATATCGTCAAAAGTCATCGCAGCAATGGAGATCTTGCTGAAATTTCTCTGTGCTGTAGACGATGTCGAATGGTACGTGATGACACAGATTGTTGTGAAACAGACCCTATTTCTTTCTTTATGCTTGCTGATGTTGAGGCACGATCCATCAATGCCATGCGCACATTATACCTCATTTCATATGGGGGAGGAATGACAAGATTGGTGGAATCATTCCCATCTGTGGGTCGTCCTTCTTTCATCCATCGATTGCATATCCGCATGACTATAGTTTGATTATGTCCAACACAAGCCTCAATAATTCGCAATATCCATAAGCCACAATTCTTCTCATGTCAAACTAAAAAAAGTGATCGATTGACGTCCGTATTATTCTATGAAGCATACTGAAATTTCCCACGTAAAAAATTGCACGAAAAAACAATTCCAGTAAATAAAAGTTTTTTGTTCTCCGTTTATACAGTGCTTGTAAGCGATGTCACTGACGACCATGACTGACAACCATTTGCTAATCATTTATCTTTTGCATATCCTTTGAATGCCTCCTTCACGGTGCATTTTGGATGACCAGAGTTATATATATATATATATGCTGTGTCATTTTTAAATTTAAAAATACAATATTAGAAAAATCGAAAAACCTAACTTTTTACACAGCCTCCCGTTCCCTATAATATATTTAGTACAAGTTTATATTCATGGTAACAAACGTAATGCACAAAGTTTCACTTTTGTGTGACAAAAACTGATCGACGTATTTAATTTCAACGTTTGATATTTCATTGAAGGCTCGGTTATGAAATTAATTAAAGCAATTTGAAATGTAAATCAGGGTACATTGCCTTTTTCACGGCAAAAGGAGGAGAGGGGGGGGGGGCCCGGAGAAATCCCCCAACCATAAATGATGAACGCGTCTACAATAAAGTGGACATGACAGATGTAATGAATACCTTCGCAGTGCCCTAATGATGACACACGAAGTTTGAAACTCAAACATGGAGCAAGGTAAAAAAATACACACACACACACAAAAACCCTATTAGAAATCTTGTAACCGAACCCTCAATGAAGCCCGAAAAAATTTCAAATTTAGAAATAAAATATTTCGGACAATTTTTGTCACACAGAAGGGGAATTTTTTAGGTTAAGTTTATTAGGATAAGTGTACATTTTTACTAAATATAGCTAGAGATGGGGTACTTTATAAAAAATTATAGTTTTAATTTCTCCTATATTGATAAAAGTCCAATCACATGAATATCTCATTTGAAACATTCTTGTAATTAGAAATATAAAAATGTATGTCTACGATAAACAGTTGAGGAAGTCTAGCACTTTCGTCTTACCAATCTTAGGATACACTCTGTATATATGTATACAATGGCACCTTGTCGTTCGCTCTTAATCAGTTCCCATAAGAAAACCTATTGTTATTGGCATATTATATATTGATGGGATTGTATAAAAAAATTTAAACACTGCTTAATACTAAAGTATCTAAATACAATATCAGTTATATAAAATGCATACATGAGCTATTTTATGAATTTTAATTTTCTGCTTTCTCCGTCTTTATTCTACTGCATCTGGATTTGATATTTTCTAAATATCTGTCCCAAAGAACTTTTCTCTTACAGCTTGTTTGGGTTTTGTTGGCCTGATACTGCTCTACAAACCTTTTTGACATTTGACAAAGATTTTGACGCACGCGAGTCGGATTCCAAATAAAGGTTGTATACCGAACAAAATTGTTCGCATCCAATCTGTGCATATATCAAGTTGAACTTATTCCAAAGCGTACGTAATACCGAGATACCACTGTATATATATATTTAGAGAAGCAGAGAAAAGGCGTGATATGATGTGACACTTTATACATATTTTGTGCCTTTTTTAAAAAGTACAGCAGGAAATAATAGAATGGTTGATATGTCGCGAGGCTACTGTATATATATTTCTGTCTTTTTTTTTCTGCTTGTCTATGTTAATGGAAAGGATTTCGACATGTATGAAACATTTTGTGTAACAATTATTATTTTACAGATTTTTCACAAATTGAATTCTGCTTTAACAAGTCCAATGTCCACTCTGTTTTTTTTTTTTTTTTTTTTTTTTTTTTTTTGTCTATAGATTTTGCTCTACATATGTATACAAAACTGAGAACTGGCATAAAATATAAGATCAAATTCTAAAATGAACAAAAATTCCAAAATTATTTTTTTTTGTAACTAAGAGGAGTGTGTTTATTAAAACAATAGTGAATTGAGTAATACTGCGTAATTTTTTCTTCGTCAATTTTACAGAGAATCATTTTATCATTAGGTTTTATTTTTCGATAAATATTGTCGTATTCTACGATCGTTGAGTTTTCATCGAAACATCTTGAGTTCTGTGCTACTTTTTGTAAAATAAAATAAATAAATAAAAATAAAAAAAGAGAGAGAAAGGGCAACACTCCTATTCTTTATGATATTTTATCTTTATCTAACAGATTTTATAATGTTTTGCGGTGTAAAATTTTGTACTTTTTTTTTCATACATGTTTCTTCAAGTGAAATCATCTTTATTTAGAAAACATAACTTCAATTTGTTTTGTATAGTTGTTTCTATATGCTCTTCAGGATAAATTGCTTAACTTTTTATTTTATTTTTTGACTGTCATCATAATGTTTCAATTCATTCACTGTTATAATTTTATTTTGTAGAAATGCAATGCTATAGATAATTTTCATCCAATTTTCACAAACCGTGTTAAAATCATATATTAGAAATATGTTATTGTATTATAATCGACACTCATTAAACCACCTATGAGTCGACATAGAAAAAGACTATTTAACCGCATTAAATCGTCTCACTCTATGGAGAAATCATTAGGACGACGGCTTATGGTTTTGTTTGGCGCTTTACTGTCATTTTGTGCACACTTTAGGCTAATTAGACAGGGACCTACAGTTTAAAGTGGATTCCAAACCACTAACAAACAACCAATGCACCGCCTGGATTCGAACCTCAAACTTTTGGTGCCAAAGGCCAGAGCGCTAGAAATTGGCCATCAGGCGGTTTAGGGGGGGGGGGGGAGATAATTTTAACAAGGGTTCATTTTTTATGGATAATTTCTAAAATTTTAGAGAAGTACAGAATTTATAAAATCGGAGCCTGATGGCCGAGTGGTTAGCGCTTTGGTGCTCGGTACCACAGGTTTAGGGTTCGAATCCCGACGGGGCTATGGATGTTTGTAGTGGTTCGGAATCCACTTTAAGCCGTAGGTCCCGGTCTCATATGACCGTAGAGCGTCACAGTGCCCAATCAGACTTCTCACCCCCATCATTCCCTATCTGTAAAGGGGCTATTGAGCTCTAGGTACAGTGATGTGGTGTGGTGTAGTAGTAGAATCAACATAGAAAAAATCAATGTTATCATAGCTATAGTTATGACAATGATAAGTGTTACATTATATACACATTATTACTATAGTTATGATAAGTGTTATATTATTAATAAAATTCAAAGGTGTCAAAAAATTAGCCCACATTAACTAATCTCAGACACCATTTTCTATCTATTCAATTTCCAGAGTACGTTTAAATATTTTGACAAGCGAAATAGAATTCAATTGCTTTATCATTAAGTAAGTAAATAGGTGGATAAAACCTCAAAATTTAATGTTTAAAATCTGTACTCTTGAATTTTATTATTTATTTAATGTCTGCAATCTTAGAAATAAATTTCCAAAAAGTTAACTTTTTTTACCTCATTGTAATAAATATTTTTACTAAACCTTATTCATTATTTCAAAAGAAAAAATATAAATATCGCTTTTTCTGTATTATTTACCTAAATTCAATGTAATAAAAAGTATGTTGTCAATTCATATTTCATCTATACGCAAATTTTTATTTTAAATTATGTACAAACCTGTCGCTATATATAAGCAAATAAATTATTTTAGAAACAAAATCAGAAATGTCAAAAATTTAACCTATAATAGTTTTTCATGCACCATTTTCTTTCAATTTAAAGCAGCTTTGCTTCTGGGTATAATACCATAGCGTGATGCATTGAGGCATATTTTTATTCTTAATAAAAAAGTCATGAAATCACGAAAGGAAATTCCTAATGTACGATAATTGGTTGCGTTGTTCATAATTTTCTGATTTGATTGTATTTTCTTAAAAGATTTTATTTTTATTCAGTTTCTGTAAGAAGCTCACAAATACAAGCAAAATGAAACAATTATTATAAAATACAATTATTATTGATTATTATTAAAATTACAAACAATTATAAAATTAAACTGGAAATGCAAAGCATTTTCATTAGTTAAAAAAAAAAACATTCATACTTTATTTAAAAAAAACTATTAAATTTAACTTTTATGTATCCTCAAGATTTAAATGGCGCAAATTTCAACAAAAAGATAAATATTTAATGTTGTATCATTTTACAGTTAAAGGGCTTAGTAAAAATAATTAGGAAAAAAAAAAAACCATTCAGACTTTATTTAAAAAAAACTATTACATTTAACTTTTATGCTTCCTCAAGATTTAAATGGCGCAAATTTCAACAAAAAGATAAATATTTAGTGCCGTGTCATTTTAGAATTAAATGGCTTAGTAAAAATAGTCAATAAATTGGCAAAAACCAAGAGGGGGGAAAAAAAGAAAGAAAGAAAAAAGGGGGGGGGG
>BPLQ01014871.1:29676-54332 GCA_021605075.1 Caerostris darwini
CACGAATTCTTGAAAAACAAAGCAACCGTGTTGTATTATTTAACTTTAGAGAAAAGTGTCACAATGGTTAATCATAGATTCTTTTAGCCCTAATTCAGAATAGATTTAAAAAGTCAGACCGAAAGATGACACGCTAAACAGACCGGATCTAGTGAAGGAAGACCTTAAAGCATAGCGGTTTCAAAGCGAAAAATACAAATAAAAAGAAGGGAAATAAACAGAGTAATTATTGAGGTTAGGTGCCGAAATCAGTCGGCTTTCCTTTAAATACCACAAATCTCACTCTTAAAAAAAAAAAAAAAAATTTTTTTTTTCCTTTTCGCTTTAACAGAACTTCAAGGTCTTTGTTTTGACCATTAATGAGACACCATGGTTATTAAGGTTAAGAACATGTAATTATAGGACGAAACTATTTTCTTTTTCGGCTCAAATGTAACGTTTGAAGTGAATCTTTTGTTTGATTTCTGTTCTCCTTCATGCATTAATGCATGAATAACCTGAAGGGAAAGTTATTTAAATACAATAGGAGCAACAAAATATTATCAGATTAAAAAGTGACTAACCTGTCCGTTACTCTATCACCTCAAATATAACGCTGTGCACTAATTGAGATGGTGTTATTTAAAGAAAGTTATTTAAAATGATGGTAAAAATTGAATTTTCGACGATTCTGATGCACTTCTTTTTAAAAAATAACTTCGAAATATCTGCTAATTTGGTATAACATGCATTTTCATAACTTTATATAATTTTTACATGCATAACTACAAAGCTTAAATCTATGTATATGTTGTTGTTGTTGTTGTTGTTTCTTATCCCACTTGGCTGGCCAAGCCCACGAGCCCATATGGACTCATGATTGAAGGGGAAGGAAGCAGCTTCTGTTGTGATGGAGCACCCGTAGGTAGAAGCCTGACTTTTGCTCCGTGACGCTCTTACAGTCATAGAAGACCGGGACCTACGGCTTAAAGTGGATTCCGAACCACTACAAACATCCATGGCACCGCCGGGATTCGAACCCGAAACCTGTGGCACCGAGCGCCAGAGCGCTAGACACTCGGCCATTCAGGTCCCAAATTTGCCAACGGCACGCAGTGTTCCCAGGTGGTCACCCACCCAAGTACTGACCGCGCCCAATGATGCTTGACTTCGGTGATCTAACGAGAACCTGTATATTCAGCATGGTACGGCAGTTGGCCTCTATGTATATTATATAATAATATTACAACTGCAATTTTTAACTTATATATATAGTTTTTTCAAAAAATATGAAGTGGGCTCTGGCGCTAGTTACCACAAATTTCGGATTCGAATCCCAGCGGTGCCATGGATGTTTGTAGTGGTTCGGAATCCACTTTAAGCCGTAGGTCTCGGTCTCATATGACTGTAAAGTGTCACGGAGCCAAATCAGATTTATATCTACGAGTGCTCCA
This sequence comes from Caerostris darwini, assembly GCA_021605075.1. NCBI lineage: Eukaryota > Metazoa > Arthropoda > Arachnida > Araneae > Araneidae > Caerostris > Caerostris darwini. The sequence continues at coordinate 31,110 of BPLQ01014871.1, forward strand.
TTACAACAGAAGCTGCCCACCTTTCCCTTCCACCATGAGTCCATAAGGGTTCATGGACTTGATCTAGATATCTACCAAATGGGATAAGAAATAACAACAACAACAAAAGTATGAAGTAAGAAATTATTGTCGTTCATTAGATACATTAAAGCATTGATATAATAGAGAAATTACAGGTTATTTACGAGCTGCATTCTGATAATAAAATTAGGTTGAATATCTGATAGCGGGGCCTGATGACCGAGTAGCTGGCTATAGGGGCCCCAGGTTTCGGATTCGATGCCGGTGTCCTGGATGTTTGTAATGGTTCATAATCACTTTTAAACCGTAGATCCCAATCTAATATGACTTTAGAGCGTAGGACTGACAACCCTACCCAGTAAAATAGAAAACTTCTGTCTCGAAATCTGCTAGTAGGCAGACGGCCTTGGCCCGCTATGAGGCTGTTGCGACCGTGAAGAAGCAGAAGAAGAAGATCTGATTACTAGTAATTGCAAAATGCAAAAGATTGTAGATATCCATTGGATCACTCATTGATTCAACAAGAATAAAAATCGTTCTAAGATAAATGCTACCATTCACCATTAATAACAGATTAGCGAAAGTTGCAACTTTTTTTTTTTTGCCAAGTACTGTTTAAAAATTAAACACTTTCAACCTTGATGAATTATTTAAATTATTTTTTAATTTGTTTAAAACATTTTAGTTTTCAGAATTTTCAATTTGAAAAGAGCCACTATATAGAAACCACTATAGAAGACAGTAAATTTTTATTACATTAGACTCCTAGTAATGCAAGGACGTGACTCAGTCTAAAAATGTTTACCGAATTTGCAAAAAACAAAATATAATAGATATCCATTGGATCACTCATTGATCCAACAAGAATAAAAAGATCAATCATTTTGAGTTCCAATCTTATTTCCTCTCCAACGAACACAAAACTAAAAAGTTTTAGTTAATAATATTTGAATTTGTTAGTATTCATTTTGAGAAATTCATCTTTAAATGGGAACATCAAGTCACTTAAAACTATACATTATAAGCATGATACATAACATCATGCATTTAATTCAATTCAGAATTTCTTCCATTTCCATATTAGTTTATTGCAAAATCAATAACAGAAAATTCCTTACAATAAAGCCTATTTCTTAGTTAATTTAATCATTCTGAAAAATTATAGAACAAATGTCTCAAGTTTTGAAAAATTTAAGAATTTTCTTAGTGGATTAAAATACAACTACTGACTGTCAAAAATGTATAGTAATTTTGAATATTTGACTATATATATATCATCTCAGCATGAGAGATTGCTATATTATAAAAGTATTTTAATACTCAAAATAGGAATTATAATAAAAATATTCGCATTAAATATTAAATTTACATAAAAATAACATTGAGGAAAATTTCATTAAATAGCAGAATAGCAACATTTATAAATTGTGCTGGACATTTCTGTAACATATCTTTATTATTGAAACTTAAATTTATGTAATATTAACTAAGTACATAATTGTATCATCATGGTTTATTTTTTTCTCAGTTTACCTAAAGTGTGTTAATCATTTCATTCACAAATTCTTGACTGCCCTGTATCTATAGCCAATATTTAGATCTGAGTGAATAAATTAATTTTAATTTTCCAATAACATTCTTTATAAACGAAACAACATTATAATACTTTTTTTAAGAGTAATGTTTTATAAATCTATTTAATTTTTCAATACTTCATTCATTAAGAAATTTTTTCATTTTAATTTTTTTCAAAATGCTGCCATTTTTTCAGTGTAGTAAAAAAAACGAAAATGTAAAATGGTTGAAATAACTTTTAACGTGATTTTTAGAATCCATTTCATAGCAAATTTTCATAAATCTTTTTATACTAAATAAGTTTTTAGATCCTAAAAATTTCTTTAAACTTTTCAAAAAAGATATGAACATTTTTATGTTATCTCAGAAAATAATATCCAACTTATCTAAAAAGGAGATAAAAGTAATTGAAATACTTGCAATTTAGTTTTATGTTACACTTATTTGAATTTTTCTTTGATAACAAATTGCTAAGTGTCATAAGAAAATTATTTCAACATTTTCAGAAAGAAGATTATTTTGTAGTATCACTGAGATAATAAAATTTTTTTTATATGTACAGATTGATTAACTATTTTGGATTTAATGTTTTTATACTTAAAAATATTTCAGAATCCAAAATAAAGTTACTTTCCCTTTATAAACGAGATTATAGTTCGAAACTTTGATGTAATAAAAAAGTAACTGGTCATTTACAGAAATAAAACTGCAGCGTTACTGAATGTTTCGCCTTACACATGAGATGCATTCCATATTTTAAAAAACAAATTATAATACTGTAGTGTAAACTAATGCATTACAGTAATTAAGAACTGATAAATAAATTTATGACTGTATTATTAAGAAATATACTTGAAATTGTAAAGCTAATTTTTCCAAAACGAGCAAAGATTATAACACGATTCATTACATAAATAATGGGCAGGTAGAACTGTTAATATATACAGCAATACTGTTATGTATGTTCCAAAATAAAACAATCAAAGTTCTTATTAGTTACAATTATTCATATTAAATTATTCCATATGTATTTTGTATTAATTTCTTCAGAGCTTCGAAGAACATTTTCTAAGGTGATTTCAGAAAACTTCAAAACGGTCTAAAATTTGTTTAATCAACTTTATATCTTTAGTTACTAAATAAATTGGACAAATGTTTATGAGTACGTAAAGTTACTGCCTATTTGTATAATGATGAAGCTCTTTTATATAATGTTCATAATCATCATCATCATCAGTGGCGCAACAGCCCTATAGTGGGCCAAGGCCGTCTGCCTGCTGGCAAATTTCTTGTACGGGATTGTATGGGTTCTTGATTCTTTGTATGGGGTAGGGTTGTCAGCCCTACTCCCAACACTCTACCGTCATATTAGACTGGCCCTACGGTTTGAAATGGATTCCGAACCACTGCGAACTTCTATGTCCCGCTAGTTACTCAGCCATCAGGCCCCCTTCCCCCTTATATAATGTTAAAGCCCTTTTATATAATCTTAATGCCCCTTTTTATATAAATATCATTTAAAGGTAGGGAAGAAATTACACTTAACTGTTGAAAAAAAAAAATCTGTCGTGAAAAAGGTCATTTTGTCCCTTTTTGTACAAAATTTTTTTGAAAGCTTAAAAATGTATAATTTTACTTTTTCATTCCTATAGATAAAAACTGTAGAAATGGATTTGAATCATTGGGAGTGATCAGATTGGAGAACGGGGAAAAAAAATTACGTGCATGTGAAGGATGAAAATAATATTACACAATAGTTTTTGCTGCCATAATTTCATAAAAAATTCCATGATTTTCATGATTCCTATACCTGTATTCTAAAAAACGATATTTCAATTACAGTATAGATAGAACAATATTTCAGTTTTCCGTAAAAACATGATGATAGAACCCTCCATTGATAGTAAGAACATGATAGAATTCAGTTTTCCGTAAGAACATGATAAATAGAATAGTAAGAAGATGATAGAATAGATTTAATTTTACTGAAGTAAGCTATACAAATTTAATAGCTTTTAATTTGGTAATAAAAATGATACGCAACAAATAAAATTTTGCTTGTTAATTTAAATATTTTTACTATTTTTATTGTAAACTAGTCTATAATATTATATTTAATTCCATGTATTATCTTGCTCGCATTTGCAGTTAAAACTTAGTTACATTTTTGAATGTCTTATCACAAAAGTTTTAAACTTCTATTATAACTATTAAATCAGCTTGTTTACTTCTAAATTAACTTTTGTTGTATGAAAATTACCTTTTTTCTGTTAAAAAATTTCTAAAACAATGCATAACTCTTGTTCAGTTTTGATGTTAATAGATGAAAAGTTGCAGATAGGGCAGAGATATGTACTGGAAATGGAATATTAAAAAATAAAAATCTAAATGCCCCGAATATATTTAGTAAATCTACGGAAAATATCCAGGATATTCTAAACGTGTAACCTTATTTCTTTATAGCCGTAATAAACTTCTTAGTATTGAATACAATGTACAATTTCTAAGAATTCTTCTTGATTCGTGTTTTACTACTTAAAACACAAAGGAAAATTTTCGGCCTTTAAGCTTTCTTTCTTTTTTTTTTTTTTTTAAACCATCAATCTTCCTGTCAGTACTTTAAAACAGGACAAAAAATTTTTTCTTCTTTTTCAAAAAATGAAAATGCCTTATAGAGACTCTTTCAAATATCTGTGGTGAAAACTATTGAACTATTCAAATAATTTATAGCCCTCTATAACTAAATTGCAAATTTGTTTTCTCTTTTACTATTGTGCCCAAAAAGTAAGACCAATTATTTTTTTTCAAAAACCCTTTGTTTATTCTTCCAAATTTGTTCCCTCGCCTTCAAAGTAATCCCCTCCGGACACAATGCACTTATGCCAACTTTTTTCTTAATCCTCAATGCATGCTAAAAAGTCATCGGCAGGGATGGCCTTCAAAGTGTGCGGCGATTCACGTTGAATCTCTTCAATCGACTCAAAACGGTGTCCCCGGAGTGGTCTTTCGAGTTTAGGGAACATCCAGAAGTCGCACGGTATGAACACGGTGGTTGTGAACGATATGGGTTTGATTTTTGGCGAAAAAGTCACGAAGAATGAATGTAGTGTGAGCTGGTGCATTCAGTGTTTTCGGTACCAATCGAGATTTGACGCCCGGGAATTTTAAATTGAAAATTGGTCTTACTTTTTGGACACAGTAGTATTTAATAAAAGTCGTATTTTTCAACTGCTTAGAATTCAAGTATTAATTCTGATTCATATTCAATTTCATTAAACAAACCAATGAAAAAAAAAAAAAAAAGAAATAGCACAAATAAATTTTAAAAAATACATAAAATTTTAAAAATAAAATTTTTAATTTGATGTAAATCTTTTAAACGTGATCTAAATCTTTGTTAAAATAAAAATAAAGAAATAAAAGTATAAATTTAAAATATATCGTATAAAAAATTATAACTCTTTAATTTATAAGTTCTTAATTTTTGTACTTCATATTCTTATTGCATTTAATTTATGGATAAAAATAATCTGTATTTCCATTAGTCAATTTAGGAACGTTTAGCACGAAATATGTTTTCAACTCTCTGTTAAAAAAAAACATTACGTTTTAATACATTATATGTTTATTTACTTTCTAGGAACTACGTTACTTTTTATAAAATTGTTAATACGTTCTAGCACTTTCTTAGAACCATATTAAACACTTCAATTCTGCAAAGGATTATTTGATTTTTATCAAATATTTGCTTATAATCACACTTACAACTAGTTAGTTGATTAAAAAAAAATAAGTGAACCATTTACATATAGGGAGATGAAAAGAAGAATAAAATTGAAATGATTATAATCAAAATTGGTAAGGGGTTTGTAAACTGGTAAGAGTCACTAGCAATGTAAAGCAAAGTTAAGCAAGTTAAACTAAATGTAAAGTCAAAGAAGTCAAGTGTCAATGTAGTTTCAAAGAATATAAGGAAAGTTAAACTAAATAATTATAAACATGTTGCTTTCAATAAAAACTTTTTTTCAAACAAAAGATAACTGAAAAACTTACTACTTGCAAATTTAACGATTCGAAAATGTTACCTTAAATTTAATATTGGAAAGTTACCTTCTTTCAGACTACATGTAAATGATAATCGGATATTTAAAAATTGAATCAATTATAAAATGAATTTTTTTAAAGAAATATTTACTCACCGGAAGTGAAACATATAAGGCAGCAAAAAACTCCAAGATTCAGAGGACGTGTATCTTTTACTCTCCATAGTCTTTTGATCATCCCGTAAATCCAATCATTGCATTGATTACTTCAAACAGAAATCCCTTTCCTCGCACTTTCACCCCATGATGAGAAGCATTTTAAGTTTGCTTGGTTTCAAGAAGATCTTTAAAGAAAATTCCACTTTTCAAACCAAACGGTAGGACGATTTAAGCAATTTCATCCCATTTTGATATAAATAGGGTTAGATTTCTTTTCTTTTTACCGATGCATTTTTTCTGAAGTGTTTTTTGGTAAATTTGTTTTCACTTCATTAGCGGAAGTTTCTCCTTTAAAGTATCAAGTATGTAATTATTTATCTGATAATTCTTTAAAAGAAGTATCTTTTGCTTCGTATTTATGATCCTTAAACAAATGCAGGATATTTCTTAAATTTTATTTGTAGAGAAATATTTGTGTTTGCTCCAATATAAATATATAGTTCATCTTTGCCGATGTTCTACGAAACGTTTTTGCTCTATAACATGCTTTTAAGACAAAAATTAGTTATTTAAAATAAATGATGGACTGTAATTTTAAAAACTCCTGGTTTATCTTGTTCTTATCCTCCTATCTCCTGATAACATCATACATTTTTAATACAGTCTTCTTTAAGTCCTTCAGAAGTATAATGTAGCGATTTAAAACATGAAATAAATGTAGAACATGAGAATTAATCAGAAACAAATTGAAATAGAAGGAAAAAAAATGCCTTACATCGAGTCACATTCTGATGAAATATTTTAAAAAACTGTCCCTAAAAACAGAATAGGAATTTTTAGATGAAACTTTTATTTACACTATAAAAATGAAGTTTTATGACCATGATGGTAAGTAATGCATATCACAAAATTTTTAACAAATGTATATTTTGAACACACTTCTGATTAAATCTCTTATTTAAGCATGACATAATTTATAACCTCTGAACACTGATGCCAATATCTTTTGTTGCCACAAAAATGAAAAATTTTAATATCTGAACAGAATAAACGAAGTTAATAACGCAAGGTTTCCAAAGTTCTTGTACAATTTTCTCTCTCTTCAAAACTTTAATTTTCATAAAGGTTTAGAAAAAATTCTTTGGATCAGTTGAACAAAAATTCCACAACCGAATTAATGCATACAATTGATGACCGCAAACTATTTTCTGATACTTCTCAATCTGAGAAAAAAAAAATTAAAAATTTGTCTTCTGGTACATTTCCAATTTGCAGCAGCAACTACCAAATCGCAATTTGTTGAAGATGATAAAAATCAAATTTCCATTTTTCACGACAGGGGGCGGGAAACATATTTCGTTTCGGAAACTGTTCTATGTTGGCTGAAAGGGCTTCCAGTGTTGGCCTGAAGAGAGATGCAGAAGGGAAGAGGAGCTCTGTTATGCAATGCTGATCAACACCCACAACTAGTTTCCTACCCGCAGCACCAAAACCAAACTGCGCGCAACACCGCACAATTTCTGAACTTCATCTGAACGACCGTTGCTCACTCCCCGCTCCAAATCCTAACTACATGCCTCACTGCGCATGTCCAGTTCTTCAAGACCTGATTACCGGCATGACACTCGAAAGTAACCCACTCATAAGACTTGGGACTTTTTTCTGAGCAACGAGAAAAAAAATAAAGTAACGAAAACATGCCGATTGAAAAGCGCGCCAATTCGAACAAAGTGAAAAAACTAGGCCTTTTGCGTATACACTCCAACTTATTTACGTACGATAGCATGTTGCCAAGGCCGGGTTTTCCTATAGGCTAACTAAGCTTCAGCCTAGGGCCTCAAGATCAAGAGGGGCCTACATTCAAAATGTTAGCAAAATTAGAATTACACTATTCTAAAAACAGTAAACACTAAAACACAGAATCAAAAACAAGGAGAAATTCTAACGAAACATGCCGATTGAAAAGCGCGCCATTTCGAACAAAGTGAAAAAACTAGGCTCACTCCAACTTATTTACATACGATAACATATTGCCGGGGCCGGATTTTTCTATAGGCTAACTAGGCTTCAGCCTAGGGCCTCAAGATCAAGAGGAGCCTACATTCAAAATGTTAGCAAAATTAGAATTACGCTATTCTAAAAACAGTAAACACTAAAACACTGAATCAAAAATAAGGAGAAATTCTACACATATGAATAATAAACAAACATAATAAGTAATTTTACAAACTTAAAAATGGGAGGTGAAAGGGCCTCATAAGTGGAATAGCCTAGGGCCTCTTTTCATCTAAATCTGGCCCTGCATGTTTCCTTTCCTGTACCCCGTACCAATGCGAACAAAAGTGTCTAAGGAGTTAATTGCCAAGATGCCATGTGAAAGTGCTGAGTTCACATTGGTTGGTTCACATGAAGCATATCCGGAGGTTTAGGTACCACAATTTTTGCACTGAATTGCCTTATAAGATTACTCGTTCGCTGTAAAAAAGAATGAATAAAATCTATGTGGCTAATAAGGTGATTCAAAGAGTTATTTCATTAAAATATTTTAATAAAATTGTTGAATTTATTTTTGTTGATACCTTGAATTTCTAAAGAGAGCTCGAGGGTGAATATTTGCGCGACCTGGATTTTAAAAACCCAACCCAACCCAAATTCGAACCAAGATTAAATAAGGACTTCCTTGAAAATTGTGAATCTTAATAGAAAAATATCAGTCCTTAAAATGTTTACTTTTTTTGTGTAAACAGCTAAGGACTGATATTTTTTAGGACTAATAACCTTTAAGCTAAGGACTAATAACCTTTGTTGGCTAATAATTTGTTAATAAAGATGTTAGATCTTGTTATTTTCATTTTACATAAAAGTGTAGTTGTAAAACTTGCTCATTTTTCACATCTTTTTTATTATGTAAAGATTCTTTCATGGTTCCCATAGTCATTTAGCATAGAAAAACAACGTAAATATAACTTTGTGGCATTTTTTTTTCTGTAAGGGATGACCATCTTCTTCAATGAATGCACCTTAAAATACATGCATTCACAACAACACCGGGTTTTTACCGTCGTAAAAATCTTTAATAATAAACTACCGTCATAAAAATGTAGGAAATATCAAAAATTTTCAATTCATTATGTGATGAAGGCAAATTAAGTCTTAATTTTTTACTCAATTCTTAATGATTGAAATTTGATTTTTAAAATAAAATTTACGAACCAATATTAGGATATATGGTGAATAATCAGAATTCTAGCTCATGTAAATTCTGATTTGTGTATCAGAAGAGAATAGATGATTCATTCCTGACAAAGAACAGACAAAGAATTCACAATTACTATGTAAAGGTTTTTATGTAATATATTTCCATAATTTCTTCAAGAATCAAACAAAAATTTATATACGATATAAATACAAGCAACTAATAGGAGGAAGAATACTGACAAAAAAACAAACAAACATATAAAATAAATCTGATCTTCCACTGGAAAAAGCTTCACATACTTCCAGAAAATAAGTAAAAAAAGAGATCATTGGCGCAACAGCCCCATGGCGGGTCAAGGCCGTCTGTCTACTAGCAGATTTCGAGACAGGAGATGTTTTTCTTTTTACGGGGTAGGGTTTTCAGCCCTACGCCCAACGCCCTACAGTCATATTAGACCAGTGGAGGCCTAATGGCCGAGTGGCTAGTGCTCTGGCGGTCGTTACTACAGGTTTCATCTCAGCGGTGCCATGGATGTCTGTCGTGGTTCGGAATCCACTTTAAGCGGTAGGTCCCGGTCTTATATAACAGTAGAGTGTTACAGGCCCAATCAGACTTCTCCCCCACATCATTCCCAAACTGTAGAGGGGCAACTCAGCTCTAGACACAGTGATGTAGTGTGGTGTAGTAGTAGTCATATTAGACCGGGACCTATGATTTAAAGTGGATTCCAAACCACTACAAACATCCATGGCACCGCCGGAACTCGAACCCGAAACCTGTGACACTGAGCGGCAGAGAATGCATACTCCAGGATATTAAAATCCATGTTATTTCTACACCTTAGAATATTAAACCCCAATTCTAATGTTTTCACTCATAAATATAACTTTTTCTAACTTGTCCCAAATATCATTATAGAAGCTTCATTATAAATAGTTTCATTTCTCGACGTTATTTAGAATATGTCTTAATGTCATTCGATAGACATTGGAATAAAGTTTTGCTTTCTATACCGAAACCTAAGGGATTTTAATTGACTAATAGAAGATATTAGATGATAAAATTATCTTTATTATATTCAATCTTTCATTAATTTCCTCGATGCAGTATTTTTAAGGTCTGTTTTCCCCACTATGTATATATTTATTTGATTTGCCTTTTTTATGTTGCAATTTCTTTGCTCTTTGTAGTTGAATGTCTGTATGCATTTGTATTTGTATTATAAAATATGCGGATGTAAACAAAAGTATTTCAATTCATTATGCAGAAAGATGCTAATCATTCCACAGGTAGACCACATATTTGGAAATCTTTATCACTCTTTATATAGATATATGCAAGCATGCATCACCAATAGGGGAAGTTTTCCCAATTACGGATTTAAATATTCAGTAAAGGCTGCATAACCCATTTGTTAGCAATTAATGAGTTATGCAGCCTTAAATTTATGTGTTGGGCTCTACCCATGTTTAATTCAATAATAGCATCCACTGTCTTTTTTATTGAAAAAGAATTAGTTTATTGAATTTCCAAATTAATTTTTTGACCTCTAAATGCACCAACTTGTATTCGAAAGGATATTTTAATGTTCCTCCAATATAACAACATATATGAAACAGTAAGGTGTTAAAAAGTTGTTGAGGTATATTAGTCATACGTTAGAACAAGTGTATCTTTATCTTATGAATAAATTACGAAATATTAATTAATGAATAATTTATAATTATATTCCCTTTCTCACATTACCTATTTATTATTTTTGAAAGGAAAGTGCAAATAAATGCATAGTTCTTGGAAAAGCACGTGGAAGCAAGTTCTTGGAAAAAATGACTTGTAGACTTCACAATACCCATAGCAAATGTGGAAAGACTTATTGAAATGAAAACAAGTTGAAAATTGGAGATTTAGCTTCATTATGAAGGATATTTAAACTGATTTCAGCACTATCAACGGAATTAAATTTGCATGTAATCCTATTAAGTTAATCTTATTTATCTTGACTAATTGCATAGGTTTTTAAAACATTCATTTTGAGTTCTATATAACTCACATAGTCATAGTTATCTATTCACATAGGTACAAAATGATGTGTTTAAAAATAATGAATGAATTGTTGTTTAGCAAAGAAATGAAGCTATTTGGACATATTCATCATCATCAACGGCGCAACAGCCTCATGGTGGACCAAAGGCGTCTGCTTCCTGGCAGATTTCTAGACGTGAGATGTTTTTCTTTTTTTTTTTTTTGTTGCTGTTTTTTTTTCAACCCTAGTCCAACGCTCTACAGCCGTATTATACCGAAACCTACGGTTTAAAGTGGATTCCGAACCATTACAAACATTCATGGTACCGCTCGGACTTGAACCCGAAAACAGAATGCTAGTCACTCGCCCTTCAGGCCCCATTTGGTCATATTAAAGCTAGAATTCTATTGCTTGAATAATGCTCCACTAATCATACTGTAAGGATATAAGGAATCACATAACATATTCATTTTTCAGCAAAAAATAAACAATAAGTAAAAATGGTTAAAAAGCCAAAATGGCAAAGGCCCGCTTTTTTGCCTTTTTATCTAAATGCCTTTATTGTCTTTTTATCAAATGTTATACATTAATTTAAAATTATTCTATCATGAAAAAAAATCTACATATGACTCAGAAGTTGGCACAAGCTGTATTTAATTAATTAAGTAATTTAAAATTCACTTTGTTTTGCTTCTGTTCTAATAAGATACATATTTTCATTATAGGTACATATTCCTAATTCTTTAATATTTCTTTAATCTTGATTCAATTCTCAATTTTAAAAATTGAATGTTATTCTAGAAGAGATATTGATCTTTTACAATGAATTTCTCAAGGTAAGAATATACTTAGATTTTTTAATTTATTTAACCCAAAAGTAGAGTGAAAAATATTATAATTTAATAGAATATAAGATAGATCTTTTAGTTTGATTTAGATGGATGCATGATTAATAGGTATATACTCCAAAGTTGTAAAATTAATTTATAGTGATATTTAGATCAAAATAAATTAGTAAGAAATCTAAATTTTAAAAAGTGCGCTGGAAATCTTTTTAGATAGTATTGCCTTGGGTTCCAAAAGATTTTGACTATAAGGCTAGATAATATCTGTCATATTTTAATGTACAGCAAATCGACGTAAATTGTAAAGTAACACCTGATGATAAAAACTAAAAGAACGAAAGCTAAACAAACTTAATTTACTATTGTGTCCAAAAAGTAAGACCAATTTTCAATTTAAAATTTCCTGGGCTTATGGAATTTAAATTTCTTTTCTTTTTTTAGGTTGCTGGCACAGTCCTTGACATGTGTGTGAAATTTGACTTCAAAATATTCATTAGCGCTTGGCTTTGTGAGACGCTAAAAGTGATTTTGGCGATTTTTGAAATGTCTGAATTAGCTTAGCAAAGAACTTGCTGATGATGTAGGAATTTCAAAATTCCATTTTAAAAGATGTTTGGGCCTCAAACGCGTCAAATCTTGATTGGTACCGAAAACACTGAATGCAGCTCACACTGCATTGATTCTTCGTGACGTTTTCGCCAAAAATGAAACCCATATCGTTCCACAACCACCGTATTCATACCGTGCGATTTCTGGTTATTCACTAAACTCAAAAGACCATTCCGGGGTCAATGTTTTGAGTCGATTGAAGAGATTCAACGTGAATCGCCGCGCGCTTTGTAGTCCATCCCTACCGATGACTTTTTAGCATGCATTGAAGGATTGGAAAAAAAGTTGGCATAAATGCATTGTGTCCGGAGGGGATTATTTTGAAGGCGATGAAGTAAATTCGGAAGAATAAATAAAGAGTTTTTGAAAAAAAAATAATTGGTCTTACTTTTTGGGCATAGTAATACTATTTAAATGTGAGGAGGAAGGAAATACAGTTTTTTCAGATCTACGCTTCATTTGTGTAGATCTAAAGAAATGAAAACAAAGATGGAATCCCATTTTCACGAAGTATTTATTCAATCCATCATGTGTGACCTCATGATCTCCAAAAGAGCAAAAGTCGAATATTTCTCTGTGTCATCTTTAATTCGTTTTAAATTCCCCTTGGAATTTTTTTTGTTTGGGTGGAGGTCTACATCGTGACGATACCACGCATCTGCAATCAAACTATTTACAACATCCGCTTTTATGCAAGGAAGACATCTGAAATAGTGTCCTAATCTCCTAGAAGTATTACTTTCAAGGAGTGATGCCTGTCAAAGGGCAAGTCCTACATTACTAGTTGACTTTTTCTCAATGAATAATGAGAGAAAAGGGAAAAGCGAATAAAAGACATGATCTTTGGCAGCTGCATGCCCGTTACACTGAGTGTCACTATTTTCCATCAACAGGATATGCTAACCGACAGATAGATGACAAGTATAGATGACTTCAATATTTTTTTGGAAACTTTGGGTTGGTTTCAGGAATAAATTTACACGTTAAACTTAATTTTTTTAAGGATGGGGAGAGATCGTAAGATTGATTCTTTCCGAAATATGTAGGTCAGAGAAAAGAAGAATAAGTGAGGTTTTGACAGAAAGTAATCGGATATGGCAGTGGTAATAGGTAAGAATTTGAAGGACATGATTTGTGAAATTGCATTTGTTCTCAGAGGATGTTCCACATTTTCCAAATGATCTTGTAATAAAAAAAATTAAATGTTTTTTTTTATCTTGTTTTTATAATAGGGGACGATTTTATGGCCTTTTTTCAAGCGACTTGGATATTTATAACTTAGTGACTTTCTTTTTATCCCCTGTTGCACAAAGATTTTTTATTTTCTGTTTGACCTCCTTATTTTTTTTTGTAGTTTTGCTAACAAATGAGAATCAAGTCTATGAATGTTGCCACTTTCAATAAATTTTGAATTATTTCTGGCTGTGCTTTTTCTCTCGCCCCAAAAAAATTTTGGAAACACTTCGTATAATGAAGGCTTTTATTTTCAGCAAACGTTACATATTTACAAAAAAAAAAAAAAAAAGTCGTTTCTTCAGCAAATATTGAAATCAAGGTTAATTTCTGAAATTATTTTGGGCGTTGTATTGACGATTGTAAAAAATTTAAAAGTTTAGTATTATTTCAAATGAAAATTGCTATTATGTAATAAGCGTAATTCTTCTTTTAATAATATCAGATAATTTGCTGAAATTTTCATTTCTATTTACTGTCGTAAAATCTGGGATAGAATATGGAATGAATAGTAAATGTTTAGATGGAATCAATCGTGAAAAAGTACTGCCTAAACATATCCCTACCCTGACTCGTAACCAAACGGTACAGTTGAGTTTGAACTGAACACGCTACGACAAGATAACAGTTAGGTTAGAACAGAAAACGTTACGACAAGGTAACGTACTCAGTTAGGTTCGAGTTGAAAATGTTACGACAAGGTAACGTATTCAGTTATGTTCGAACTGAACATGTTACGACAAGGTAACGTAATGCAGGAGGGTACGAATTCATTAGCACTATAAATTGCAATCACTGTATTCGGAATAAAGAAGACTCGACAACGATTTAGACAGCATGCATAAGCATCTCGCCTGCATCGTTTGTTAGGCTGCCTGTGGAGAGTTTTCTGGATTTTCTCTCATAAGAGACTCACTCAATTGCAATGCATAATAAGGCCCTCAATTGCAATGCATAATAAGGCACTCAATTGCAATGCATAATAAGGCACTCAATTGCGCTATCGGGAAGACTAGAAGTCCTTCCGGAAGGCAATATCGTCATTTCCTCCAGCGTCGATGGGCTATCTCAGGCACAAGGACTTTTGGAGTATAAAGAAAAAGTTTCCACAAAAAAAATATACAAGATTCATAGTATCATAGTCCTTTCATAATATTATGCATTCGAAACTTTTTAAAATGAATAAATTTCAGGAAATAAAATATTGGAACGTTTCAGTCAACTATATAAAATATTACAAATAGAAAAGGAATTGAAATTAATCTTTTTTTTTTGTCCCAAACTAAGTAACAATGTAAATCAAGAGTAAAAATTATAATCAATTATAATTATAATTGAGATAATGAACGATTTAAGATAATTTATTCTTTAAATATAATTATTGTACTCAAATTAAAAATTAATCTAACCAGCATTTTGAAAGAAATAAATGCTGCTTTTTCTAGTTTTCGGCAAAGGACAGTTGCGTGATAAAAAATAATTTCTTTCAATTAAAAATTAATTTCAGTCAACCATATAAAATATTATACTATAAATAGGAAATGAATTGAAATTAATCTTTTCTTTTTGTCTCAAACTAACTAACAATATAAATCAAGAGTAAAAAAGCTTACTTTTTTCGACATAACCTACACGACTTTTTATATAGAAAAAAGATTAACAGATAGAGGGTTATAAAAAAAAAGTGTTAAAGAAATAAAAACAAAACACCTTTATTAACTTATTAGTAAAAAAAAAAAAAAAAAAAACCAGATATTAAAAAAAAAAGTTTATAAAAAAAAAAAAAAAAAACCATTTTTAAATTATTTTTAAAAAAAAAAAAAAAAAAAACCAGCTGTTTCCAAGTTCCGTGTTTGAGAAATTGAATAGAAGGAAATAGCCAAATTGATGATTCAATAAACGCCCCACTTCCACTCTAATAAGGTCTTTGTCTCAAGCCTGTAATCCGCCTTCAATTCCAATTGGCGTCTCTCGGTCTTTACGGAATGGTCTCTTGGTTTTGGTTTGCAATGAATCACGTCATCTATAATCCCCGGATTTAACTATTTAGAGGAAGATTTATTCTACCAAACAAACTGGAGTATTCAAAAGAAGAGAAATGGTCCTATTTCAATAGGAATGATTTGCAAGTTTAGTAGCGTACTGAATCTGTAAGTCGAGGGTCTGGTTAAGTGAATGGTGCAATATCAAGGTTGAGTGAGTATTGCTTATTTTAGAATGGAATGGAGAAATTTGCATGATTAAAATTAAAACTAGTTTTTTTTTATTCTTTCCTGTAGAGGTTGTAGTTACCGCTAGTAGTATGAAGATGATAGTTAGAAGAGAATGCTAAGAAAATTTTCGTAATATTTATGATAATCAAATCCGTAGTGATTAAAAAGTAACTATGACATTCAATTCTCTTCTGAAGGGCCAGTGTTGAAATGAATGCAACCCAACATAAAATCGTTAGCTTTTTTTTTTTTTTTTTTATAAAATATAAAGAAATGTATGTCATAATTATTTTTATTTTTTGAGATTCGTGTTCGCTGTTAAACAATTTATTTAAACGGAATGCTTATAAAACGTTAATTTTAAAAATTAACGTGATATTTATGAAATTATTCAGCTTGATTTCACAGTAATGTAATAACAATACTATAACTTTGTAATGAGAATTTTATAAAAAATTTTCATCTAGAAACAAATATTAAGAAGAATAGAAGCTTTGCGTGACTAGTAACTTAGTGCCAACTAGTACGCAAGAAGGCTGAAGTTCGAATCGGCTGACAACATTGCTGTAGTCACTGCTTTGAGAAACGACGAGACTCAATGTAAATTGTGACAATGGGGATAAAGCATCTCGCATCGATATTCAGGTTGCCTGGTGGAAGTTTTTTAAGTTTTCTCCCATACCAACAAAAATGGGGGACAGTTACCTAAAAGTTACCTTACCCGAAAAGTCCTCCAGGAAGGCACTGTCCTTCCCTAAAAACCCATCGGTGGGCTGTTCGTGGTATATGCGGGACCCACCAATGTTCAACTCTCCTTTCTAATTGGTAGAGGGATACACAGCATTAGGTGCGTGGGTGTGGTGTGATGTGGAGAAAAGAAAAAGTATAGAAACTTTGTGATTAAAAAAATTTTTGCCGTTTTTTTTCGGAATTAAAAAATTATTATTGACATAGACGGAATTTGCCTTTATTGCGTTGCAGAAAATAGGTGGAGTCTAGTGAATCTAGAAATTTAACAAAGGTTGATTTGTGCCTTAGTTAATGCCAGGAAGTTAGTCAGTATTTCTGATTTCAGTAATTAAATTCGCTTGAATGATTTAGTGGTTTAAAAATATCATGAACAAAAAGAAATCAAAGATTGTTTTGTTAAGACATTTTTGCTAATTTATCATAACGGATATTATATATTTTATAAACGGTTCGTAATTTTTTCCCGTCAAATGTTGTTAAGGAAACTAAAATCTTGATCAGTCTTGTTATATACATTACTGTTTTAATGTAACAATAGGCAATGGAACGATTATCATTATATTGATCTTCTATTAGGTCAGTTTATTGCGAATTTTTTTTATTGGAGTGATGAATTAAGTTATTTAAGAAATCAAATTCTTAGAAAAAAATCCACTATTACATAAACATATGAAAATTTTAATAATAAATAAATAAATTTTCAAATAAAGTAACACATAAAGCTCAAAAAATGGATTTATTTCAATCAAAATCATCAAATTCATGTCTACTCTAATAGGAATTTCAGCGTTTAAATGTTGCGGATAATTGAGAGTTTTTGCATACCGTACGTTAGTTACCGTAGGACGTCCGTTAGCTTTTTCTCCCTAGCGCACATGCTCATAGGAAACATTATTACACATACGCATGCGCAATTTCCTATGAGCATGCGCGCTAGGGAGAAAAAGCTAACGGACGTCCTGTGATAACTAACGTACGGTATGCAAAAACTCTCTAATGTTCGTCCCATTATTATTAAATGGTTGTTTATTAATGGGATCATAAAATGTTCTTTTTTTAAAATAGTTCTAAAATTCTGAAAATAAAACTAAACCACGAGTTAACCGGCAAAAATTTCAAATACTGAAAATTAAGAATACATTTTAACATCTGATAAATTTCTTTCTCTAAAAAACTTTTTCCATTGCCACTCATGTAAGTACTTTTGCCTACAGGTGGAATATGGTTATTTAATTTCGGACCAAATTTATAATATTTGAAAAATATTCAGAATTATATTACGAAACATAATACCTGTGATAATAATTATTCCCTTTAATAATAATTATTAATTATGCAATAATTATTTTTTTCTCAAAAATTTTTCCACTGCCACTCATGTACATACTTTTGTCTAATGGTGAAATATGGTTATTTAATTTCGGATGTTTATAATTTATGAAAATTATTCAGAATTATATTACAAAACATAATAAATAGTGATTTATACCTGTGATAATAATTATTCCCTAATGATAAATTATCATCAAATGACTTAGCATTTCAATAGGAATAGTTAATGATGAATGGACATAGTATGCAAATACTGCAGACAGTTAATTACAAAACTTATGTACATATATTTTTCAAAAACAACTTTTTAATTTATATTTCAAATTGCAAAATAACCGAACTTCCTCATAAAATAGAAGAATGATTGTTATATAAAAAGCTTAATGACACATGAAAGAAAACAGAGGTGCTTGTAGTTCAACCATGAAAAGTTTCTGTTGTAACCTCCAACTGTGCCCTGTTCTACTTCTCACATAAAACGACCCCTTGCAACAATTCAACAGTTGTTTATTACCCGCATGTGCCAGGATTATGTCTGGTTCAAGCAGGTCATCGCCATTTTCAAACACTTTCTAGAAAGTTCAAGTGTATAACTAACCTCTTCTGAAGTTTAAAGTATTATTACTTTTCAGAAAACTAGCCGAATTGTACGTAATTACAGAAGTCGAATTGCGGCATTTCAAAGCGTGTCTGTGTAAGGTGAAATGATATAACAACGGTGTTCTTTTCGGTTTCCTTTCATGTAAAGAACGAGGTGGATGGTATAAATCCAAGAAACATGGGTTTGAATTTTCACAGAAAATGAACTCTCTATTATAAAGAACTTCTATGATGTAATAAAGAAAGGGTGATACGTTACAGTTGGAACACTACATGCAATGGAGTTTTTCTTGTTCACTTTTCAAATCAAATAAATTCCCCTCAAGTATAAAAATAACTTGATATATCCCTCAAGTATAAAAATAACTTGCTCTTGAAAAAAATATTTATAACAAAATTTCAAACAATATGGAAAAAAAAAATTATAATATAATTTCAAAAAATATGGAAAAAAAAAAGATTTATAACATAATTCCAATTTAGTTACTTCTTACTTTAACTATCATTTCCATTTTTGAAATTCCTGTATTATCCTTAGAGAGTTGTAGGAAATCATCACCCATTGGAGGAAATATATGTTTTTACAAAAATGAATTAAACTTTCTTGAATCAATTAAAATATAACAAATAAAAAAATAGATTTTTTTGATGAAAAATTTTAACTATCTTCAAATTTCAATTACTTTTTTTAATAAGAAGAAAAAATTACTATTATTAATAAATAAATTAATTATTATTATTGAAAATTATTATTAATAAATAAAAAAATGATAAATAATAATAATTTTTCAATAATAATTACTTTTTTGATGTCTATAAGAAAAGGCGTCAAAAATAGTGAGGGAATTCCCGCTCTTGAATTAAAAAAACAAACATTGAAGGTTATTATTCCTTTTACAACAAGATTCAAGGCCAATTATTTCTAAACATCTCACAGAATTTTTGATATTTGGTATCCTGTTTTGAAAACGATTGCTCTTGAATTCAAGAATTCCATTTGAATTAATTTTGACATTTAAATCTTATTAGCAACATTTTTTTTTGCTTAAGAAATAAAATGCTTGTTAGGTATATTCCGTATAGCTAGTTTATTCGATTCGTTATGTTGATTAACTACAAATTTTAATACAAATTGTTTCGACCTTGCCATTCACGTTTTGCTATTGGAAAATAAACGGAAAAAATATCAATGCTATGGTGATATTTAGTTTTATATTAAAAAAAATGGAAGCGGAAGGTACCGTTACTGAATAAAATCAAAATTGGAATTAGTATGATGATGATTCTATAGATTAATAAAAGATTTATATTTCAAATGTTATAGATAAAATATATTCGTTCCGTTATTATTTTAATAGTAGGAAGCGCTTTTACATAAACAAATCAGTTAACTTATACCAAATCATCCATTTAATTCTCATGCAATGATGGATAATTTATTTACCATCATTCATCAAAATATTTCACACATATATAGGTGTGTAATATTTTTTTTTTGAAGGAAGTAAATTGAAATCTCAACAACAAATTTTCCAAAAGGTTTTCAGAATGTGTATATCAATTTTTTCATTTCTTTCATTCAAGAAACATTTCTTTAAGAATTTTTTTCCATATTAATACGTTTCATAATATTATGATATTTGTTTCTCTATGCGTAACGATCTTTGTTCTTTCTATTTTATCTTTGTGAATGAAAAAGTGAACAATAAAATTAAATAATAACTATAAATTTAAGAATGTGGAAGTAATTGTGCAATTTATTAATTTTTTCTGTAGCCGTGTAGATATTGTTGAAACAGTCATAGTCAAACATCTGTTGCGTTAATAATTTTGCTATTTCTTTGCCACTATTAATTCGTTTCTATTTCTTTTTTTTTGTTTTTTGTTTTTATGTAAATTATGTACACCCAAAATCAACTGACTGTTTATCTTTCTAGCCCATATTCAGTATCAAGAATTCAATGAATATCTATAAAGAGATGGCTAGATGATTAAAAATGAACCCTTCTGTGGTTCACACACTTTAAAAAAATTGCAGACTGCAAATTTGGCATTCAGAAGATATAGACAATAATGTTCAAGAAATACAATACATCATGCGCTGATGACCGATATTTACAGTCTTGTGCATGAAGGAATAGAACCCAAATCATAATCTAACCTTGTTGCAACCATATAGTATTAACATCTATTGTGCGCAGAAACCTTTATGAAGATGTTCTGAATACGAGACTACCAATTATTTGTGTGCCTCACATCTGCCGTCACACGAGAGATGGTTTTAAGCGGCCACGCCAGCATGTTCAAGAAATCGCAAATCAATTGAAAACTGTTTTCACGGTTTGCTTGGTTTTCTTCAAACCAAGCAAAGACTGTCTGATTTGGAGAGAACCTGGAACATGATATAATCCATCAAATATTCTTGAAAAAAATTCATGAGGAGAAAGGCAATATTTGAGTATGGAGTGTATTCTCTTTAGATGGGTATACAGACCTCAGAGTCTTTTCTCGTGAACTATGACTTCTGATACATTTTATGCTTATGCATGCCCTTATGTTGTTGAAATCTGTGAAAATTTCATTCTACAACATGTAGCTCTAGACATGATAGGGATCAACCAGTATAATTGTAATAAGTAAATTCAAAATAATTTATGCAATCCTATTTTAGTTTTGTGAACCGAAATTAACTGTTTAAATGTGAGTTCTGTAACCCGTGAAGAAATAATTTCAATGACAACAATGATCCCTTCAATTGCTATAACAGTGTCTGCATTCAGCTATATTATGGGTGACCATGCTTTAAACATTCAATTAAGTATGTCATAAAATTTAAATTTTAAAATTTTATATAATGTAAAAAACAAAGCTCTAAGAAATTCAAAATAAAGCTATGTAATACTAAGCTGTTACAACTGTTTTATTTTAGTGTGCTAGTCCCATTTAATTTTTCTTTAGCTGAATTCTTTTCTGGGCATAGCAACAGATTTACATTATCTTCGTCTCATGAAGAAAATTTTTATTAAATTTTAAATGGCATTAATTTTGATGCAGAAAACTATGACATTTAATCTGTGGGAGAGATTTTATAACAAGTTAATTTAACCGTAAAAAGTATACAATCTGAATGGGAAACGGGATGAAACGAAAAAGATTTTTAACTCATCAATGAATGATTGTTTTTGTTCCATCATGATTAACAATAATGAAATTTCGGTCACGTTGCGTTGGAAAGTACAATTTTTTATTGCTCCGATAAAAGGTCAAGCGCGAAACGAAGGAAATAGGAAAATAAGAACATAAAGTGAAAATGCCTAATCCCCTGGAAGAGGATGCACTTTTTTTTTTACTTTTTTCTCAGCGGTTCTAACTTAAATCAATTGAAAAAAAAAAAGAAATTTATGATCCATTGTACTTTTTTAGTGAAATAATAAGAAGACATAGAGTATTTAAAGCATTTTATAGAAAAAAAATGCACTGATGCTCCATGCAATGTAGGTTTACAGCAGTTTTTTTTATGATGTTGGACAAAAACAAAATATGATGAACAATAATTTCATTTTTTAAGTGCTCAAGGAAATCACGATATCTTCGTTCTCATTTCTTCTTCGGACAAATATGTTTAAATGAGAAAATTTCAATAAAAAAAAATAAAGACGTTTGCCAAACGAATACGAAATACTACCCAACATTTTTAGAATTTATGTATTTAGAAGTAAAAGAGAGAATTTCGTTCTTTCAAAATAATGAACAGGTAAAAGTACTCTGGAAAATAGATGAACAGTTTTTTTTTTAATTTTTAAGCAATACTGTTTTCAAACATTTGAACTTTGCTATTGAAATTTGTGTTATAGATTGTTACGTCGAAACCCAGGTCCCCCTGCTTAGGGGAGGTCAACGCCCTATGCCCAGAAAAACACCCTGTCTGCGGGGGTGTCTGGTGGGGGGAGAGGGCCAGGGAGAGAGAGAATGAATGTAAGTAAAATGAGTTGAACTTCTGTAACCAACGAGAAAGGTTGCGTGTGGCAGTCCATCCATGAGTGCGATGGCTGCATAAATAAATGAGTTCAATAAGTGTAACCCCAGAGAGAGGTTGTGTGGTCAGTTCATCTTCGAGTTTGATGGTTGCCTAAATAAAGGAAATTTATTTACTTACAGTCCACTGTGTCGAATATTATTGGAGTTTATTCGTATGTGTGAGCTATCGAACATAGATCTCAAATATAGTCTCAAATCTGTCAACTACTCATTATGATGGAGATTCATCCCAGCGATGAACAACCATTTCTAAAAATTAAAATTTAATTCTTCCACTTCTAATTAATTTCTGAGGATAATTTAATCCTATATGTCTAAAAATAATTTAATCCCATTTTTCTTTTTCGTTACAGTGAGTTATATACGACTATATACACTGAAGTGACAAAAGTCATGGGATACCTCTTAATATCGTGTCGGCCCTCCTTTCGCCCGGTGAAGTTCAGCAACTCGACGTGGCATGGACTCAACAAGTCGTTGGAAGTCTTCTGCAGGAATATTGAGCCATGCTGTCTCGATAGACGTCCATAATTGTGAAAGCGTTGATGGTGCAGGATTTTGGGCACGAACAGACCTCTCGATG
>BPLQ01014871.1:61671-95017 GCA_021605075.1 Caerostris darwini
GAAAAAAAAAAAAAAAACCTTTTTTTAAATTATATATATTAAATAAGATGCCTGCCACGCACTATTTGCCTCACATAGTTTTGAACCCATTGAAAATGAGGGTAGGGTTTCCATAGGCGTAATGCTATCCTATGCCATGACTGAAGAAAAAAAAAAAAAACATTTTTTTTTTCAGAAATTTGGGATAAAAGGCCGGCCACTCGAATGTCATTTTTTGTCCAGACTCTTCAATAATGGTGTATCCCGCTTTAGACTCCAACACGGCAATTGTTCCTCGCCTACTTCACACGTCAACATCAGCATGGAAAAATTTGGCTGGCAAGACAGATCCATTCTGTTTCGACTTTATCCTGAGCGATTTTTAAAGTCTTCGAAATTTCCAGACATATAAACCATACCAAACTCTAGGACAATTTTAAGCGGACCCTCCGAGAAGCTGATACTCTGGACGAGTCCAAATCACGTTCGGTCTACTTTTTCAAGATTCACGAGATATGGGCTAAACCTATTCGGTCAATGGGCAACATAGGCATTCTATTGGGATTCATTTGGGACATGACTGTTTTCCTCGTGAAAAGTGGTTTGATACAATTAATAAAATATTAATAAAAGTATTTTTCTTTCAAATTACTTTGTATTTATTAAAGTTACTAATTAAAATATTTTTTTAAAAAAATTTAATGTGCCATATTTATTAAGTTTTATCTTTTTGTTTTAAAAAAGTCAAAGCCTGTTCATTATTCATACATTCAAAATGATGAATTAAATGTTTAACTGTTTTCATTGTTTCTTCAAATGAAATAAAAAGTTGTTCCACAAGCAATTCTGAAGGAATACTTTTTGAAAATCATTCCACACATATTAATCAGCATAAAATATTTTTACTAAATTATGACTGAGGAATAGTCAAAATCAAAGAAGCACCCCTTCTAAACAACTTTTTAACTCTGAATAAAAATATTCTAAATTAAATTACAAGAAATTTACAAATCAATTTGTATTTTAATAACAGATACCATTGCGAGACTTTTGATAAGATTATTTAAATTTGGTTGGTTTAGTCATTCCTGAATTTTGTTTATCATGATGTAGAGGATGAAAATTCAGACCTTGAAAAAATGGCTGCTCAGAGTGATGGCCTCTTTTAGAAATGTAACTTACTTTTAAATGAAAGCCATCTACACTATTTTCCCTTTAAACACTTGGCAGAGAGAAAATAATTTTATTTGAACATGAATACATGCAATTAAAATTACCTTTAATACTACATTATGTTTACAAAAACATTATTTACAGATTAAATCTCTTATATACTATACAAATGATTTTGTACATTTTTATAAAATGCTTTAGTAAAGTAAAAAAAGTTCTCAATATGCATATATTATAATCAAAATATATTTGTGTGAATAACCTAGAATTTCATTCATAAATAGAAATGCACACTTAAAAATACACACACTAAAATTTTTTTTTAATATCCAATACTTCATAATTTTTTATATCATAAAAATACTTAATCACAATGAAAACATTTCTAACAATTCACAAATAAATTATTTATATGATGCATATTGTTATGTTACATTTTAAAAAACGCTTATAAATATGTGCATGTACAATACAAAATTTTTGAAGTCATTTACTAACTTGTGCTGAAAAACCTGCATTTATGAATATTAAAAGCATTTTCAATGTTGCTGATGTAGTATTTAAATTTTAATTTAGTATATACAACAGGCAAAAATTAAATTTTAAAATGAAAAAAAAAAAAAAAGTACAAGCTATTTTAAAAATAAAATTATATATAAATGTATTACAATCAATAAGGCTTGTAAGATTTAAAAATACTACTAAAAAATATCCATAAAATATTAATTATAAAATATTTTACTAATACTAAATAAATGGAAATTAGAAATACACTTAATTTCCAATAATTTTCATTAACAAATTTTCAGAAGTTAAAAGGTTGGATTCATATATAATTTTGATAAATATAATCTAAATTAACAATTGATTTTATTGTGATAACTATGCTAAAAATGTAACACTCATAAAAATATTTACAAAAAATAGTTTAATGACAAATTTTTTTCGTGGTTTAATTTTTCTTCCCTGTTCTTTAAACAAGTTAAATATTAATATTTTACTTAGTAGAAAAACAGTCTAATTTTTTAGATACACCAAGAAATACTATATTCTATCTAATACACCCACACACAAATATCAACATTTAGATCCATGTGGTGATAGACACTTTTTAACCCTAGAAAGTTAATGAAATCATTTTGATACATAAGTTTCAATTGAAATTAATTTAATGCTCATTACTACTTCGTCAGACACTTTAAAAGTTACATTGTGGTGTTACATCTGACAGACAAATTTAATTCTTTAGTGTTATGTGTTGGTTTATGTTAGTTTAAATATATTTTTCATTTTTGTTAGTCTTAACTTCTTCCCACATTCAGCTATTCTTCATTTTTATGTATTTGTTTCTTTTATTATGAATTATTAACATAAAATGAAATTTATGTGCAGTGAAAAATACATTAGTTAGAAAAAGATTGAAATTAATCTAACTTTATTATTAATCAAATTAAAAAATAGTTATGGTTGTTTAACCCCTTATTATGGTATTTCACATTATTCAAAGCAATTTTGACATTTTATTTCTCTTCAAAGAGCTTTCCTACTTTGTAATGGCATCTCTAACTAAAAAATTATCCACAGCAATACTGTTCATCTTTTAAATAGCCTGCAATAAGAATGGTTGAATTTGTCTATTACATCTAACTCACCATCTCATCGCTTTTATCCAATTCATCAACATTACATTCTTATCTCATCAATAAATAAAATGTTATTTCTATATACATTGAATATTTCAACTATTTTTTATTCCTATTTAAATAGAACAATTTAAAATATTAGTGGATTTTAAAAACTGCTATCTAGTAATTTTATTAAGAAAGGTTATTTTATTATTCCTACCAGTAGCTTGGTTTTCTCAACTATGCATCTCAAAGACATTCTCTTCTACAGTAAAATGATAATTGGAAAATAAAGTCAAAAATGTTTTTTTAAATCATGATATAATGACAATTTATAAACTGATTTGTTTAAATCTTACGACTTTGAAGTATGAACATTCAGCTTTATACTGGTGTTAAGTTTGTAGTAAAAATATTTATTTTAATCTAGGAAAAAACTTTTGTAAGAATCACTTTTAAGAGATTTTTATTTGAATGAAAAATTATACATTTTAAAATTAAGGTAATTTATGTTACAGGAGCCCAATACAAGATGAATGCATAAGTTAAACAATTAAAACTGCAAATAGCATTAATAATGCAAATAACAATTTTCTGCTCTTAAACTGCAACATCAGCAAAATTTATGTATGTAATTTTATCAACATCCTTTTTTTTTTTCAACAAGTTATATGTCAAATTACAATTTATTTTATAAAAACAAAAAAAATATTTTACTGTTCTGTTTAATAATACAGGGTGGCTACAGAAATTGCAATAAAAATTTCCCTGACTAAACTTACAACATTTTCCTAATTCATGACAACTAATTATATTAGTTTCCTGACTTTCTCCCAACTCAAAATCACTATACGTGTATGATACACATTATTATTTAAAACACTTTTTTCAGCTATTTAATATAAAAACTATTTTTATGATATTAAATCTAAAAAAATAAATGAACAACCTAAAAAAAAAATTAAAACAGTTTATTACATTTGTTATATGTAAAAAATACTGGAAATTTTAACAAAATAATGAATCTATCTTGAATCCAAAGATAGCATACAATACTCATGAAATTCCAAAAGTAATAAACATCGATAAAAACTGAGCAAATGAAAAGTAATAAATAAAAAGAGGATAAAAACGATCTTTTGGAAAGTTTCAATAGGGTGGCTGTTAGCCATATTCCTCAGCTTCAAATTCTAAAATGTCGCTATCGAACTCTTGAAAGAAAGCTATCCTGGGTTTTATGATAGTTAACTTGGTAACATTAGGAATCGTATATAGAGAAATGATAGTGTGAAATCGATGATTGCGCATATGTTTCCTGGCTTTTAAATATTTTTACGAATTTCCGTGATTTTTTCAGATCGATAAAAATCCCTGATTTCCCGGATATGTCGACACCCAGTAATATCTACAGTTGAAAAGGTTACCCTAAAAGGATTTTTAAGAGTTTTCAAACATATCGGTTTTTTTTTTTTTTTTGCTTTATTTCCATAAGTTAGAGCATTATTTATAACTTTATTTCTCCTCCAAAACATTTGAATTCCTCCTACATGAACATTGATACGTAAAAAATGTTTATTTTTTTGCATGACATATATAGTTTTTAATTTTATTTAACTTGAATTTCTTCAATTTTTCTTTAAGTTTCTGTCATAATATTCAGTTTATTTATTATTCAGTTTAAACTTCCTAAAATCCTTAAAACCATCTTTATATTTAACAGTGTAAAGTACAGTTTCCAAATGAGCAGAACCCCAGGCTCAAATCATCCTACATTTTGTGCATCCGCAATGCAATTAAACGTAATAGCCCATGTGCTTTTTCTATCCTATGAGAAACATTTTAATTTTTAGTCTGAACTTTGACTTCCTGCAGGCGTAACGTGGTCTGGCTGCTGTTGCTCTGAGCGTGTCGTGGAATGACGGTATTTGTCCGGAAATGTATTACGGGAAGTAGTTAATAGCTGTGAAGTATATTAGAATTGTGTGTTGTGTTTCTGTGATCGTCTTAAATGCCATTATGTAGTATCCAGCATTCCTATTGAAATAATTGAAATTGTTTTTATCTTCTCAGGATGTAAAAAGAAATTTGAACTAGCCAGGGAACATTGAATGCTATAGCAGCATACTTGTTTTCATTATGAGTGGAAATCTTTAAGAAATTGATTTATATATATATATATATATATATATATATAAAAAATTAAAAAAAAACACGGTTGCTACACAACTAAGATACATTATGTGTCACAAATAATTGAAAATCTACTTATAAGGTAATAAATTTCCTTTAGAATTAGAAGGTATGACTGGGTGTTGCCCAGTTTCTCTAAATAATATATAGTTAACTTCAGTAAATTTTAATGAGAAAAGCTTCAATGATGATTGCATGCTTAAAAAATTCCATGAGAATAATATTCAGCTTATTATGAACTTCAAATGATATCTACAGTTTTGTATCAATGCACAATTAAGGCAACCAAATTTAAAAAAAGGAACAATCTAAAAATGAATAATCTTATATCATGAAATCTATTCATACAAAACACTGTATAATAATAATAATAATAAATACAAACATGAAAAAATTGAAATAAAAACTAAAAACATGAATAGAATAATGTCACCAACTATGCACTATCATAATTTTTCCATAAAAATGACAGTTATTCGTTAAATCAAAGAGGAAACAATTATAATATTTTTCAAGATATTTGCATGCATTTCAGATAAAAGTAGCATAGATTCAGAGAAAAATTCATTAGGTAATTACTTAATTTGTAACAATGTGAAATTTATTTAATTGTTTTAGTACATTAATAAAACCAACTAATATATAGATTCTAGCCTTAAAGGGATCATATCTTAGGTAAGCATTTAAATGAACTGCCTTAGCATATAACTGTTTTTATATGGATTTTTTAATGAATATA
Organism: Caerostris darwini; assembly: GCA_021605075.1. Classification (NCBI taxonomy): domain Eukaryota; kingdom Metazoa; phylum Arthropoda; class Arachnida; order Araneae; family Araneidae; genus Caerostris; species Caerostris darwini. The sequence goes on from BPLQ01014871.1 coordinate 67,378, forward strand.
AAAAAAAAAATTATGAAAGTTCCTGCAGCCGTCCCTTACCAGAAAAGGAAGTCAATGGAATGAAAGATTCAAGACACTTGGTCTATGGATATGAAAATTAAGACATTTTAAATTAAAAGGACAGCCTATTACAGTACATTAATATGTGATGAATATAAAAAAAGAAAGTTTAAACTGTCTTCTGATCACCCAAATCAATTTCTAATTATTTTTAAAACATTTAAATATAAATTCATCAAATTTAAATTTATTCTTCTAAGTTTAAAAATTATGTTTTTGAACGCTATTTCAATTTTATATTTAAACAATCACATTTCTATATTCAAAAATAAATACAAATTTATGAATGATTTTAATGGCATTTCTCATTGAAAATAAAATTTCATCTCTCTCTATAGTTAACATATACTATAATGTTAGCCTTCCTGTGTTAATCAAGAAAAAATAAAATGTTTTATATAAATTTTCATTTATACTCTTTATTGTGAGTATTCCTTTATAATAAATAAAGTATATTTTTATTTAAAGTAATTTATTTAGAGTATTCATTTATTTAAAGTAAATTTTCATTTATACACTTTATTGGAGATGTGTATAATTTTCATTTATACACATCTCCAAAGCATCAAAATTTTCACTCATTATCGCTCATTTATTCATATTAGAGTTCCATTAATAAGGGTCTTGGCTTTTTTTTTACCTCTATCCCTTAAGAATTCTTTCTCACAATCAGGAGTCCACATCAGTATATTCTTGTCATATCCAGCACTATATAATTGACATGTACTGGACCTAAATACACAGCTCGTGACAGAATGAAAATGAGCACATAATGACTTGACTTCAATGCCAGAAAAGAGATCATACACAGAGATACTGCTACCAGTAGGAACAAAAAGAAATGGCAGGCTAGACACATAACATATATCCATGTTTGGTTGAAGAGTCTTACCATGATCTACTCGACCAAAATTAACTAAAGTGTTTTTATGCAAAGCAACATCCCAAAGTCTTAAACATTCATCTGACCCAAGAGATACCAAATAAAGACCATCATCTGTAAAATTCATACATTTTATGCATCCATTATGAGCCCTTACCAAATCACTTTTATTCGAAGAAACACTATATTGATCAAGTGCCATCAAATAGCCATTTGCAGATCGAATATCCCACAAAAGTATTCTGCCATCTAAGCCACCTGTCGCAAGTAGATATTCTGATGATGGTGACCATCGCACAACTGCTGTTGCCTTTCCATGACCTCGTAGTTCATGAGACCTAGAACCAGATCTGGGATCCAACAATAACACATGAGGATGCTCCAATGCAACTATAGAAAAAAAATAAACAAATTAGAAAATATTGATAACAAACAAGACATGCATAATCTCCCACTGAATTGACTACAATCCCAGTATTAAATTTTCTTAATGTTACTAAACAGTTCATAATTAATTATAGCAATTTTTAATGTTAAATTTTGATTAAGAATTAAATATCCAATTTCAAATTTAATGGAAACAGTTCAAATTAAAAACCAATAGTTTTCTTTTGATTCCAGATTTAATAAAATAACAAAAAAATTTTACATAAAAAAAAGAAATTTATATTGGAATAACAATCTACATTAAAACTGTATAATAAAATCACTCAAGAGCACACTATTATACACTGTATCTGCATCAGTGTAAGTAGGATATTAGAAAAAAATAGATTTTGTGATCACTCAACACAGTTAAAATAAAAAATTAAAAAATAATTAATCACAAGAACTTTAAATTTTAACAGATAATAAAAGTGAATAACTTTATTGTTAAAAAGTAATTAAAGAATATCAGTAAGTTCCTTTAGAAAGTTAATGAAATAATTATTCATTACTTCTTGCTTTTATAAAGACTAGTGAAATAATTTACCTGCAATGAGTGCACTACTTGGCGATACAGTAGACATATGATGACCTGAAATATTATGGACCATAAGAAAAGTATCAGCTGGTTTCAATTCATTGGTATCCCATATCTTCACAGTTCTATCTGCAGAACACGTTATAAATGAACCAGTGTCGAACGGGTACCACTGAAGAGTTTTAATACTATATTTATGACAAAATGGTGAATTTCTATATATAAAAAAAAAAAATCAATTTCAATCTTAATTTTGAAGCACAAACTCTTTTCCAAAAAAATTACAAAAATTAAACGAATTCAAATATAATATTGCATAAATTTCAACAAATTACATCTTTAAAATTTAAAAAACTTTTCATCTTTTGATAACTAATAAAATCCATACCTTTTAATAACACAAATAATTTGTGATTCAAAGGACAGATCACCAGTATAATTCCGCAAATCATGAATGGCAATGTCTCCATTATTAGCTCCAGAAAGCAAGCTGGAAACAATCAATAATGATAAAAATGCATTATAACATAAATAGATCATAACATTTTTACTTTCAGCAATTTTTCATTTAAAGAAAGGGATGAAGAATAAACATACAAGAAAAGAAATTTACTATTGTATAAATTAAATGAAGCATATAAAATAAACAGTACAGCGAATGGTTTCATATACAGGTAGTCTTTAAAATTAGAAAAAAATTAATAGCAACATTTGATAATCGCAACTTGGAAACTACTAATAACTGTATATGTATTTGTTGAATTGTATAATGTACAATTGACTATATATATATAGTCAGTTCAAAAAGAAGTTACTCACAGCTTTTAAATATTATTGGTTTAATTCAAAATTCAGTAAAACCGTAAAAAAATTATCATTATATGGAAAATAAAAAAGCAAGAGCAGGATACATGTGATTTTTTAAAATAAATCTCATCACATAAATTATTTGCACACATATCACATGCAAATATATGGACTTTGCAATAATCTATGAATGGCAAATCAAATTAATTCATAAAATATTTTATTTAAAAAATACATAACTGATTTTTGTGAGTAAGGAAATTGAAAAAATAAAAGTTGATTGAGTCCCGTTTACGAAAAATAAAATGTATTAACTGAAAAACAGAATACCAAATATACATATAAAAAAATTACAAAAAACATAGAATTCCAAATTCAACTAAAGTAAATAAGCATAAAATATGAATGAATAAGTAAATTAATATATAAGCCAGAATCATTATGAAGAAAGTAAACTTACTAGATATACAGAAGCAATTCCTTTTAAATTGGCTAGAAAAAATACTTCAGAAAATAAATCTAAATATTTTTTATAAGCTGAGCATTGAATGACCCTTTATTGAAATAACATAACATGAAAAACTTTAATTACTCATGAAAATGCATTATTATTTCAGGGTCTCCAACTCAGCAAGACTATTAGAAAAAGAGTACAAAATTAATTTATTATAAAAAATTTGTAAGTTCAAAATTAATGCTGGTTCCAAATTTAACTAAAGATAAGTATGGCAATCATTTTATTAAATATAACATAAAAAGACATAAAACATATATATACATGAAAGAGGAAAACAAGTAAAAAATAAGGAAAATACAAATGAATTTTGGATTATATAAACAGAAAGCATAAAATAGCCAATTTTTTCATATAATTTTGAAAATATTTGTTTTATCATTCCTTTAATGGTATATAATTGCTAATTTAATACTTAATAATGTAAGAATGTACATATCGACGTGGTACAATGTTAATGTTTATTTCTGTATATGCTCTTTCCATGAACTTTCTACAGTTTGTATATGCCACCCAATATCAAAGATCAATAAATTTGTGGTCTACTTTCAGGCACTAATATCTCATATTTTTAAAATTTTATAAGCCTTCCAAAAACCAGAGTGGGTTAAATTTCCTTTTGAAATATTATTTTGTAAAAATTGAAAGTTTTAGACAGAGCAGTCCAGCACAACCATTGATAAACCAGTCAGTAGTAAAATCCACAGAATACCCATTGGTGTGGAAGAATAAATCCTATATTACACTTAATACGGATAACAAATTTTTGTATACTTCTGCAATTTACTTTGTTTAAAAATATTCAACCATGCAAGAAAAAAAAGTAATGGTACAAAAAAATGCACAGAATAACCTTATGCATGTAAGTGTTCCAATAGACAGTGATTGAGGAATAAATTTCTAACTGCAGCTTATATATTTCTACAGGTGATAGTACTTGGCTTCAGAAATAAATATAAAAGTTTTAAAATCAATTTTCACTGAATTAATAAACTTTTTTCCATCTTCAACAGTAGATTTCCTTGCAGCAGCATTTCGGTGCTTCACTAGCAGTAAAAATTTCATCATCAATTATTCAGAATAAATTCTTTTAGTATGGATGATACCTAACCTTCAAATACATTTATTACAACTTATTTATCATTTTATAACTGGCAAATGAAATAAACCAATATGTTTTTTTTAAAAGAATGATTTTAAAAAATTAAATTATATTTAAATAATTAATAAATGAAACCTAAAGTCAAAAATATGAAAAAATGAAGTAAAATTAATTAAATAGTATTGTCAGCAATCAAATAAAAAAAAAATCCACAAACAATAATAAAACCCCATCAAAACCAAAAACATGTTTAGCAAATAAGTGCCAATGCAGTTACAAATTATCACATTTGGCACACAACTGGTGATGGTACCCTGGTAAATGAAAAGTAACTAAAGGTCTTTACATTTGTAGCATTATAATTTTCAGTAATAATACAAAATATTAGATAACTAATATGAAAGGGAAGTTTGCATAGAAAATCCCCCTTTGCAATTAAAAAAAATGTAATTTCTATATTATTGTCAAAAACAATTATGATTCTGCAATGGTTTAAATATATACAATCAGAAGTTTGCAAGGACACACTTGCATGTATTGATACCGTTAAAAGATATTAAAATTAATAAATTGTATTGTTCTAAAAAATAATAACCTGAAACAAGCTATAGATGTTAGAAAGCAATTTAAATCTCTTAATGTCTAACTCTTAACACAATTATAAGGAAAATTATAAAAAAAAACCTCTCTAAATTAATAAACTTTTAATAAATAAAACATCAATTGAAATGCCATTTTCAAATGCATGCATGCAGTTTTGGACAATTATTCACCATTGTCATATTCAAAGTAAAATAATCAGAACAAAGCATTCTACTAGAACAAAAATATTTTTATTTGCAATAGGCAAAGATTATTCCATCCAATCAGAAAACTTTAATAGAATCCTATTTGGAATTTTTTACTAGTGAAGAATTTCAGAATTATCAAACAAAAATTAAAAAGAAAGAAAACAGAAAAGTGAAGTTTAGTTAAGTTCACTATCTATAGTTTGATAAGACACAATTCGGTGTTAAATAGAAACAATATCAGCAAAATATTTCAAAATAGGATTAGCACTCAAATTACTTTAACATTAATTATCTGCTTTGCGAAATTTACAAATGTATATACAGAAATGCACTCGAATTCAATAAGACTCACAAGCTAAAGTTGCATTAGCAAAAATATATTGTTATTATACTTTCACTATTTATTCAACAATACTTAAAACTCTTTTAAAAGAACTAACATGCATAGTATTCACTAATTTTTAAAATGAGATAAGTCTTGTAAAATTTCTCTTACTTTTAAATTATTTAAGGAATGTTTCAAGTTAAAAAAAACCCACAATTTTGACATCTTACTAACATATAAACCAACCATTATAAAATAAATTGAATTATTAAATATTAATAGTTGTTTTATTTAAAACAACTGATGCTACTTAATTTCATTTCATTTTTTAGTTAAAAGTTGTTAATACATAGGTAAATAAGATTAATTTATAACCTACTGATAATTTTAATGTTGTTAACAATGACTTCAGATTTAAACTAAAATTTTTTAAATTAATAATCAAAATAAAACAGTTCACTCATGTGTAGGCAACACATATTTACTCACTATCTATCTTCTACTCTATCAAGATCCAAGGAAGTCACAACACTAATATGGGCTTCCTCAAAAGTAGTAAATGGGCTTAAGTTTAAATCAAATACTCGGCTGGTTGCTAGGCTTGTACGAAAAGATCTAGGTGAAAATAATCCAGCCTGCAAATGCTCCAAAGACTTCAACATAATTACCTGTAAAAAAATCAAATTATATGAATTGAAGTCTACAATTATACAATGCAACAAATGTAACTTCAAAAGAATCTATGAAAAAATCATTTTTTTTAAAGTATTTATTTTAAGATGACTTTGTAAAGATTTTATTAACTTTCAATTAAAATAGCATGGCTATAACAATATAATAAAGAGGAGATATAATTATTGAACATCATTGGAATAAATAGAATGGGAACTGAAACCTGGAGAAGACAAAATGGAAACATTTTCCAAAGTTTACAGTTTTCAAAAGATTCATCATCATTATCAAGTTATTGTAATGTGATTTCAATTTTAAAAATAAAGAAATTTTTAAAAGAAATATCTTTATGAAAAATATCTTACGATAACTTTTTAGAAAGCACATAAAATTTTATACTAAAATACAATATTGTCAAAAATTAAAAGAAAAATTCAATTTGACTGAAAACTATTAATTAATCTTTATTAAAAAATGTAAATATTTTATATTTATTATTATTAAAAAAGTAGTGATGATATAATAGAAAATAACTATCGTACTTTAATTAAAAAACTGTTCTGAACTTTTGAAAGAAACAAAACATATAATACTATCTCGAATCCTTTTAAACATATGATACAAATCTCAAAATACAAATTGAGAATCAAACATATAACTAGTTTTTAAACTGTGCTTTCATACCGACTTTTTCATTACATTTTAATAAAAAAAATAATAATACATGCTGTTGTATTATTCTGTCAGTAGCTAATCAATTTGACTCAAGACTTTAAAATAACAATCATAATATCAAAAGATATACTTTTATTTAAATCAGCAAACTTTTATTTAATTTCATAAACTTTTGTTTATATATTATTGTTATTATAATAATTTATATAATTATTGTTGTTATATTATACTATTTATAGATTTAAGTGTATGGGGATTTAATCAAAAACAGTTCAGTGCACAACTTCTGAAATAAATTCCATGATTTATTGAATGAGGTTATTTCACAACTGAATAATTTATAAAATATTAATTATTAGTTCAATGCCAGATAAGCTCTATTATAGCCTAAATTTACATATAGATGATGCGAGGTATCCAAGTGAGATTAATTGCAGTTAATAATATTTCTTTCTGTGTTTACCATAATTACCAGACCTTTCAGCACTAGATTTATGTGTATAGGGTTTTAAGCAAGAACAGTTCACAGTACACAGATTTTGAAATAAATTCCTGAATTGAAGTTGTGAATCAGCATCAATTCTCATTTGACTAATGTAAACATATAGCAAGAACTGATTTACCACTGGAACACTAGCAAAGCAACAAAGGATTGTCACATTCAACATTTGTAAAAAAATTAATTTTGTGTGTTTCATGGCTTATAACCATGTATATTCTCATATTTCGAGTATATGACTATGCATGTTAAACCATTTTTTATCCCAACATGTTCCCCTTGTTTATATAATTTTAATTCATAGAGAAAGTTTTCTGCTATTAATCAAGAGTTATTACTGAATTAGTTGGATAATTTACAATAAAGCAGTTAAAGAGCAAGCATGAATCACAACCTCAAAAACATTTTATATAGAAGTGCAACAAAGCATAATTAAAAAATATCAAATACCATTTCCTTTTATACAGATGGACTTTATTATTGCTTCATGTTTATTTTATACATTATGTTACAAAATAAATCATCTGAAGGTCAACATTTTCTTAACATAAGACTGAAAAAAAATATTGCAACAGAAATAAAAGACAGTGATTGGTTCTTTCAATATTTTCGAACATTTGTATCAAGAATAGGATTAATTTAAATTCCCCATACAAATTGTAAGCATCGAGAAAAATGGTTTTTATAAGGAACTGCATGAAGTTAAAGAAATATTTAACTAGCAATCTTACTAGAATTGCTTTATTTTAGGATCTGGGAATGAATTGACAAGTACATCGAAAGGTCTGATTATGACATTTCAGACACAAATATTAAATTTGAAATATAACTGCTAACGTATGTTAAATGGGAGAAAAATTTATTTAACTATATACAAATTTTTAAAACTTATTTTATATTTCAATATCAAAAAGTTTTAATTAACCGAAAAATCATAAATAGAAAACATGAATTGAAATTAATTTTAAATTTGCATCTTGTATGTTTAATGCATGCTACAGGGCTAGTTTATTAATGATTAATCACAACCCAAAATTAATTAGAAAAAGCTATGTAAAATTTTTTTAAATTAAAAGCCTTGATTAACATCAATTTTAAAAAGTATTACTACTCTGTTTATGTCTATAAGCATTTCAGAAATACAGTAGCTCACAAAATGTTTCACATAAGTGTGTTTTCAAATAAATAAATAAAAAAATAATACACTTCAAATCACTGTAAGAAAATAATTTATTTAAAATATGATTTATTAAACATAATATTTTTAATTGTAAGTAAATCTCACAAAAGTTTTTGTATGCAATTTAGACTATGAAATTTATCAGTCTCAAGTTAATTTTTTTATCGTAATTAAAACAGATTTTTTATTAGACACAACTTGCCACATTATATAAAATCACCTGTTTAGAATATTCAATTGTTTTTATCTAGAATCTATTTATATAATTAGAATATCTCCACAAGTGGATAGGCAACTGTATTTAACTAGAAACTAGCTAATTTATTACTTAATTAGCCCTTGGGAAAAGATTATACTATTAAAAAACTTCCTCATACAATTAGTTTAAATTATCCGATTGCTTTCCAGTCATAAAATGTAATAAAAAGACACCATAGAACAAAATCTGAAATGGCCAATAAACCGGAGTTGCAGAATGGCTATCAATCCAAGATTATCAACTAAAAGTTATTAAATCCAAGATAAGAATTATAAGAATGTTTATTAGTGAAAATAATAAAAATCTTCAAAATTTTACCAGCCAAAAACATGCAAAGTGTTTTAAAAGCACAATTTAATATATTTGGAGCTACTTGTTACATAATACTTTAGAAAATATTGAAAAAAAATCTCTCAAAAAGAGAATAAGTTCTCTTTTTTCTAGTAGTTCTTTAGTTCCAGTATTTCATTTTTTTTTTCTAGTAATAAGTTCTCTTTTTTTTTTTACCCTTAAACATGGCAATAGAGAAGTTACGATGCATGAGGAAGAGGGGGATTACATATCCTCCCCTGAAGTGGGCAAGTTAGAATTTATTGATCGTACCATGGATCAGCATAAGTATATTGACATCTTTAACAATTTAAAATCCCCAGCAAAAAGTTAACAGACAATGATCCCAAAGATACTCCTAGGAATGTTCAAACGTGGTTGCTTTAGAATTGTAAATAAGTCATTAAAAAGTCTCAGATTTCAACATAATAGAAGATATTTGGCCAGAATTTAAAAAAAGCCACCTTTCCTCTAAGCAGCAACTAAAAAAAAAAAAAAAATTTATACTTAAAAGTAGAACAAATTAGTGCCTAATTTGCTAAAAATTTGTTTGAATATATATCAAAACAACAAAAAGTGCTCTTAAAGCTCCTGAATAAATCACCAAGAACTAAAATTTGTTTAATATGCAGTTCATAGATTTTTATCAGGATTAAATCCTCTTATGTAAAAAATATTTTAATAACATTCATCTTTCCATCACATATTATTGCGTTCAAAATAATAGAATAAAATTTTAAGTATGGTTAATTATACTGTTTCAAAACAATAAATTTGTGTTCAAAACTATTTTTATATGAATGAAAATAAAATGTCTGTACAAAAACTTTTCTAAGGCACCATACACAAATCTAAATGTTCACTGCATTTCGGAATTATTTGCAAGTATTTTGTATGCAATTATTTATAATTCTCCTTTTAAAGCAGTAAAGCTTCAGCCTTTTTTGCAGCAGTGTACAATAGTGTTGTTTCTTATATGGCTTTATAGAAGTCATAGTGAATATCTTTAAGAACTTAGAAAGATAATTCATGTTATTTCATTGAGTATTAAAAAAAAAAAAAAAAAAAAATGTGTTCCTAATAGCAGGATCCAATACAGCGAATTTTAACTTTTAAATATTATATTTACAGTCAAAAATTAAATAACTGTCAATTAGTCATTGTTATATTTCAATGACAACAAAAATAAGTTGCATGTAGTAAAACTGTTTGGAGTGTATTATTTTGAATTTATGAAAAAGAAGTCTCATATTAAATTACACTACACAACAGACTAGGATACCATTCCCCCTATTCATCCAAAGGCGCCTTATTCAGTAATGGGAGTGAAAAATACGGAGTACTTCAGTCGTAAAAATTACCACAGAAACTAACATGAAAGTTGAAAACCTGAAACCGACGAGAGGAACGAATTTTGAGCTGTATGGAAACGAGAAACCACATTCGGCCCCTTATTGCCAATTTGATGACAACTATAACTTGCCAAGTCTCAGGGTTTTTAAAATGTGATGTGGCCAACAACATGATTTAATACGTTAAATTTCCACATAGATGAATAAAAATCATGAAATCTTATACAGGATTCATATAATATAGGTATCGATACCTTCGAAAGTTTACAGTACAAGTTTCAAGTCAGCAAAAACACGCTTATGATTTTACAAAGACGCTGCACATAGAAATAACTACAATAGACTGTGAGGTCATTACAGACAGGAATTAACCTTCTGTTAAAAATTATATACCACCAGACAGCGCTGGTGATCTTTAGGGAGAGGGAATTTTTTCTGTAGGATTTAGGGAAGTTGTCGATTTTCTTATTGCTATTGTTCACGTGGAACTGCGTTCCTGTTTTTCTTGCGTTAATATAGTCTTTCTGTTATTATATTTTTGTACATTTAATATTTTATTAAATTTAAAGAATTTTTTGAGCTATGCTATTTAGGTAGGGTTTTGTATTAATTATTAATCAAGATAACTGCGATATACCAAATCTGAGTTAGTGCTAGTTCTCTGTTTCACATAATGATAAGTTTTTAAAATAATTTTGTTCTAATAAAAATATTATACTTAATAACTTAAATTGATGTGTTCATTGTAAAAAATTTTAGATTCTTAATGTTGAAAATCAATCCCGTTTCATCGTAGCCTACTATTTTTTTATTTTTTTTTTTTTTTTTGTTATCACATTTTATAAATTGAGAATTATCCATATATTTTTATAATTATAAATTTAGTTCCCCTTTTCTGCTATATTCTTCTTAGCCATGTCAAAATCTAAATGCTTTCCACTTACATATTATAAATTTGTGTGCAAATTACTCTAGGCATGTTGTAATAGCAATAATTGTTTTATATTGGTTTATAGCATATTGTTTTATATTTTAAATATATCAATACTTATAACACTTTTTAAAAAGAGTGTTTCGTTAAAACATGTAATGTTTCATAATCTTAATCATAGAATTATTAGTGTGACCGTTAGATTTATTTAGCAATTTGATGTACTAGAAAGAATTTAGTATTTAAGCAATAACTGTTACTTATATAATAATTCATCAACAGATATTTTATTGATTAAATATAAAGGGTGCGACAATTATTTGTCAGTCATAACATAAAATAAATTTAAAGTCTTTGAAGAAATATTTTGATACATAATAAATTGTAAAAACATAGGAAAGAAAGAGAAAAATATTAATGAAAAACAGACGACAACATATGACACATATCCTCTTATTTCAACGAGTATAGTCGTGAAATCGGTATCATTGACAGAAAATGTTCAGAAGAGTAAAAGCGCCTTGACAATGCCTATGGTCAAACCAGCTACTGCTGATGAGATAGAGACAAGTAGATACATCACATACCGATTCTTTTATAATCTTTTTCGGAAACAACAGCAACTAATTCCTGTCATTCCAGAACCACCCGACAAAATTAAATAACAAAGACAACAATACCAAACTATTTGTGATACTTTAGTACTACCGATGAAAATATGCATTCGTTCTTTCAGATTCTGTGGAGTTTGCTCTCTCATTTTAAAAATATTTATCCCTCTCGCTTTACGATGGTTTACATTAGTGAGATTAAACATACACTAGTTTCTACAAATTAAGAAAAACTCACAAAAATAGCAATAGCTCGTTCTCAAAGATACCAATCAATACAGGATTTGATTTTAATATCAAATAAAAGGTGCCAAATAAAACTGTAATACGTAGAAAGTGTCGCTACAAATAAAATGCATCATATTCAAATAAACTAATAATGCAGGTGGGAGTGTAAGACTATTTGTTTCACCTTGATAGCGAAATAAAATACTTTGAATAATCAAATCTTTACGATGACTTAGAAGCATCATTTTAAAGAAAAACTGCTATGAAGGGACATAAAAAGATTAAGCAGACCATATTTAGAAAGAGATGGCTAGATGGTTAAAAATGAATCCTTCTGTGGTTCACATATTTAAAAGACAAAAAGAAAGTATAGACATGTAATACATCATGCGCTGATGATCCATATTTACAGTTATGGGCATGAAGGAGTAGAACCTCAACTATAATCTAACCTTGTTGCAACCATGTAGTATTAACTTCCATTTATAGTGCGCAGAAGCTTTTATGAAGATGTTCTGAATGCGAGACAACCAATTATTAACCTTTACCAACCTTTTTAGAAAAACAATGAGAAGAGATAGAGTATTTAAAGCATTATATATAACAGGTGGGCTGAAAAGGTCGTAGGCTGACACATAGATGGCGCTACTAGTATTAAATCCCTATGATTTTTAGTTCGCCCTAACCTTCAAAAGACACGTGTATAATGAGCTATAGCATTTTTAGTGAAGTTATAGCATTTTTAGTGTTTATCACGTGCAGTCCACTCGGCTGACTGTCGATTGGACTCCGGTATGAAATCATGGCGCCATGTTTCCTCCATTGTCACATATCGACGCAAAAATTCTGGTTTATTACGATTGAACAGCTCCAAACACTGCTTAGAATCATCAATTCGTTGTTGTTTTTGGTCGATTGTGAGCTCGCGCGGCACCCACTTTGAACAGAATGTTCGCATATCCAAATATTCATTCACGATATGTCCAACACGTTCCTTTGATATCCTTAGGGTCTCAGCTATCTCAATCAACTTCACTTTAATGTTATCAGAGATTATTTTGTGGAATTTTTTGATGTTTTCGTTGGTAACAGCCTCTTTGGGGCGTCCATTGCGTGTATCGTCCTCGGTGCTCATTTCGCCTCGTTTAAATTTAGCAAACCACTTCTCTACGGTTGATTTTCCTGGTGCAAAGTCCGAATAATGTTTATCAAGCCAAGCCTTGAATTCAATAGTATTTTTTTCGCCCAAAAGCAATGCTTTATTAACACACGAAATTAATTTTTATCCATTTTTTCAAACTAACAAAAGTTGCTTCACTAAAAATGTTATAACTCACATACTAATAGTGAAACAGCTGTCAAATTTATACACGTGTCTTTTGAAGGTTAGGGCTAACTAAAAATCTTATATATTTAATATTCAATACTAGTAGCGCCATCTATGTGTCAGCCTACGAACCTTTCAGCCCACCTGTTATATATATATATATATATATATATATGGTAAAACTGCACGGATGCTAAATTCAATATAGGTTTACAGTAGTTTTTTTTAATGATATGATGAGCATTAACTTCATTTTTTAAGTGCTCAAGGAAATCACGGTATCTTCATTCTTATTTCTACTTCAGGCAAATATGTTTAAATCTGAAACTTTCAATAATAAAAAAAAAGACGTTTGCCAAACGAATGCGAAATACTACCCAACATTTTTAGAATTTATGTATTTAGAAGTAAAAGAGAGAATTTCGTTCTTTCAAAATAATGAACAGGAAGTGCATTTTATCCAGGAACAAACTAAGTTTATTTGCAAATAAAAAAATTAAAATAAAAAAATTTTATTTGTGAAAATTTCATACACACAAAGCCCACAAAAATCATCAGAGGACATATCTGTCTAATAAAAAGTATAACAGCTTATGTATCCATGGTAGATGTATATTTTCCATTTGAATAATTACAATATTGTTGAAAGAATTTGAAGTTTTAAAAATATTAATATTTAGGATTTACTTTTATGGGAGAAATTAAGGAGGTTTGATGTGATCAAGCAAATTCATAGAGCTATCAATCATTTTAGAATGTTATTTTAAACATGACTTCCCAATTTCATATTGTTTGGCATTCAAATGATTTTTTGGCGTATGCTGGGGTCAACAATGTCAAATGGACAACCATTTCCAATGTCAAAGGGGCAATCACTTCCAATGTCAAATGGACAACAATTTCCAATGTCAAATGGTCAACCAACCTACGGACATCATTTAAGTTATCAGATAATCATTCGTAAAGATTAGATTGTATTAAGTGAAAAGTAAATTACCATTAATAGCAATACACAGCACTTCCTAATTAATTAATGCCTTTAACCGGATAGAGTACGGTATTGACGAATAAAAATTTATAGAACTCTCTTACCTAATTTTGCATGTAGAACATAGTTGGTTTCTGGTAATTCTAAAATACCTTATTGTTCTTTAGTACTAAACATAATTTTAATTATACAATTGTTGTCCTTTATTTTAATTTCATTTTTCTTTTTTTGTGCGTGTTCCTGTAATTTCCTTTTCTGTAGTATATTATATTTATCCCACGTTTCATTATACTGATGTTCATGTGATTACTACATCTACTTTGTCTACGTCTACTACATCTACTCTGCCAAATAAAAATGAACGTAAACTACTTATTATATATAAATTAAACATTAATCTATAAATATACAAAAAAAAAAAAAAAAAGTTGTTATGTTGCTGCCTTGCTGTTATGCCCAGAGTGATGAATCAAAACATCATAAAAAGGACATTTCGTAAAAATGTGAAATGAAATCCTTAATCTACTGGAAGATATCTTCATTATTCAATATATGCATTTTGTTTCAATATTAATATTTCCCGGTAATAAAAGCAATTCTATGTTTTTTAATTGTTTGTGACAAATAATAGCGTAAACGTGAAGCATTTTGGTGCTGGCATTTACTTTGATAATAAGAATATGTTTCTGTCTCTTTAGAATTATTTCCAGAAAAATTGTGATATTAAATGAATACCTGGAAAGTGATTATCTTTGCTTCAAATTGATTGTCCAAAGTTTGTCAACTTCTTTGTAAGATAGAGATTCATTCAAGTAATGAAAATTCACTTCCTAAAATTAAAATTTAATTCTTCGATTTCTAATTAAGTTCTGAGGATAGATAATCCCATGTTTCTGAAAGTATCAGTTTTTTTTTTTTTTTTTTTTTTTTTTTTGCAGTGAATACTATAAATTTATTTTGAATGTTGAACAAAACAGAAATTTAAAATATGTTTTGTAATACCACAAATAAACGATATTTTTTCTTTTATTCTGTTTAATATTATAAATCAAAATTGCAATTCAAAAGCAAATTGATAATAAACATTTTTCAATTTTCCTCAAACAAGAATTTTAAATTTTTCAACGAATGCCTTTGTTAGCAAAAGAATTTTGCTGTCATGCAATGAAAATTAACTGAATACATGAGCCAACATAATATTTAGAAAAGATAATCAGTAATCATAAGTAATAACTTTTCAGTAATCATAAGTAATAAAATTTCGTTAGAATAAATATTTTTTCGTACAATTTAAAAAAGGCCACTGGAAATAATTGTTATTATTATTTAAGAATAATTACGAAGGTTCAAAATTTAATTTTGCAATCTTATTCATCAAGCAAAATAAATAGAATGTACATATAATTTTATTGCAAAAATATGTTCACGAAACCATATTTTTTTTTAAAAGATGTAAATTTTTAAAGTTTCTTTTAACATACGTGATAGAAATACCTTTTAATACATCTTTGAAATTATCTTATCCTTTCATTTAAAACTTATTATGACTCAATTGAAAAGGAACTTAGCCAATCAACTACAGCTTTTAATCTATTGATTATCAAACGTTCATTTAAAATTTAGACAAAATTCAAATTAATTACACATTTCAGTAATTTATTATTGAAAACCACTACCAATAGGAAGAACATTTAATTCTTATTCATGCTTTTTATTAAAGAAAGCTTTAGAATCCAAGAGAACATATTCAGATTAGTTCGTGGGACACTAATTAAACTTCTTTTCCTTAAATCATTGTGGTGGACACTTCATATTGACTAATGTATTTTTTTCTGCTAATCTCATGAGAAGTATCACGTACAGTTTTTTGTTTTGATATATAAACTACTCTATGCTCATCCGTTTCCTGGATTCATCATTCATTTATTTGATTTATTGTAACTGATTACTTATACCAGTACAAAGCGTGAAAGTTTGATATTTATAATTTTGAGGTTGACATGCTTTTATTGTTTTTACTTCCAATAGAATTTTTGTTTTTTGCAATCTATTCACTTTAAAATAAATCAAATATATTACACGAACGTACTCGTTGTATATTTGTAAATAAACAATAAACCTAATTTTATAAATTACTTGCAAAAAGCATCCTAAAATTGAACAGGCCTTTACTGTATTGTCAAATTGATGTTTAGACAGAAAAATAATTAAATAAGGGGAAAAAAAATACTTTTTTTAGTTTATTATGCTAATATATATATTTTTTATTCCTTTTTAATTCTTCAAATACTTTATTATATATAACTGTTAAATAAGTACTGATTTATGCATAACAGTTGATTTGTAAAGTAAAAATTAAGGATTTTTACTCACAAAATGTAGAGTGCATTTACACGTTTTCTTTCATAAAAAATATAATAACAAAGTGACAATAATTACCAGTAGATCAATATTTTGCTTAGAAAACTGCCTCTGAAAGTCATGTCATGGAATCCACAAGAGCTATATTCGATTAGAAATTTTCTCTTTTCTCCTGACAATGCAAGTTTCAAATGTTTCTTATTGTTGATATGAACTTCTGTACATTTTCAAGCTCATGCAGCATATATTCCTGTTATTTAGTTCGCGATACTGTGTTGGTTCATATCGACAATGGTTTAGTAGCTATTTGTTTACTATGAATGCTATGATAATTATCATTGCCATATTAGAATGTAATATTTTACTTCAAATTCAACTATATAACAATTCTTTTAGTATATAAGTTTGTGCCAACTTTAAAAAGAAACTAGTTCCCTATCAAATTTATAGATTTATTTCTATATGAATTTACTTCTAACTATTACTTCTTCTATTTACTTCATCTCCCTATTTCTATATGAATTTTCTAAATGGAAACAAATATTTTTCTTCCACCGAAAATTAAAATTGCATAAGTAGTTTTGCAGAACTCAAAAAATATTTCATTTGTTTTCATTACTAAATACAATTCAAGTTTTGAAATGGTTGAGCTGTAAAATACGATATTTTTACGAATTGTATAAATGATCTCTATGCATATTACTAATTAAGGTTTATTTCCTTTTCATACAAGATTCTAAGGGTTTCTCAGTAAAATCAAGCTTACTTAAAATTTTAAAAGTGCGAATAATAATTTCTAGCAAATATCAGATCAAACATACTAGTATTTAAAATTTTAAAAATATATTTTATTACATATAATATGAACTTTAAATCCTCTTTAAAATTAAATTGTACTAAGTTTTTAAGCGAGTAATAGAAATAAATAATCATACTTGAAGTTTAGTGTTATATTTTGTCTGAATATACTTTTTCTTACAACTCAGTTTCTAATAAATTTATTTCTGCAGATTTGATTCTGCATTTAAGGTAATTTTGTAGCTTCTTCGTTTAAAGGAAAACACTTTAGAATTTTTTTTTTTTTAAATATTTTTTTGAAGTTTAATTGCGGAGTAAAATTAGTATAATGATAAAATTAATATATTTTTAGCAGTTTTGGAAGAAGGAAAATATTTTCGAAATCTTATTGTTTACACATCATAGTGCACTCTTTTAGGAATTTTATATATTTTACTAGTCCTTCATTGTTTGAATACAAAAACGACATTTTATTCTGCTTTAGTTTCATTTTAACCTTTGAAACAAAAATTGGTCTAATAAACTTTAACACACAAAATTTTTTATTTGTGTCCATGCAGAAATATAAGAATTACTAAAGTG
Source organism: Caerostris darwini (assembly GCA_021605075.1). Classification (NCBI taxonomy): domain Eukaryota; kingdom Metazoa; phylum Arthropoda; class Arachnida; order Araneae; family Araneidae; genus Caerostris; species Caerostris darwini. The sequence continues at coordinate 85,617 of BPLQ01014871.1, forward strand.
AGTAAAAACTGCAGTACTGTACAGATCTGAAGTGCAAAAATTATACAGAAAGAAATTACATTCTAATTGATTAATTGGGAAATCCTCGTTAAATATCTCAAGTACGTCAATTAATACTTACTTTTGCGAAATCAAAACCAAGACTTAAGCTAAAAAACTATAGATGAAAAAAACTTTAATTTATGTCTATTAATTTACACTTATTAGCTTTCATTTAATGAATATTGAGCAAAATACTATCACCAAAAATGTAGTTCTTTATTTTCTTGTCAATAGATGGCACCATGAAATCATAGTTTACGCATTTCATAACAAGTCAAGTTTACTCTTGAAAGTTTTTCGCAGTTCATGATATTTTCTAATTATTTGTATTTATTTATTTTTTTTTTCATAAAAAAAAGATAATTTTTTTCCTAAATTTAGAAAAATTTATTTATACATTTTTTTCAAAAATATAGCACTAATCAGTACGCCAAATAATTCGAGTTATAGAGTTTTCGACTTATGGAGGATTTCGACTTAAGCGGATTTTGAAAGGAAGTATTCAACTTGTAGAGGTTTAGATTCTTTCTAACTTATTTTGAGTTAGAGAGGTAAAATAAATAAAAATTCAAGTTACAGAGGTAATAAACATGTTTATTTGTAACTTAAAAGTTATATTATGTACTACAAAAAAAAATCAAAATAGTTCCGAAATAACCTTAAAATTAAAATTATTATGTATTAAAAAAGTCAGTTATTATTTTTTATTTATTTTTTTTGCTTTAGACAATTCGATCGTTCTCTATCTATGGCATTATCTAAGCTATAAAGAGCAGAAAATTCTTTTTCTTCCGAGTTGCTATTTCATACAATTGGTTATTCTATTTACTATATACTCATACATTGTTTTCTAAGAAACAATGACGTGTATTGTCGGCAAATCCTTAAAGTCGGTAACTTATTTTTCTTTGAACTATAGAGGTAATCAGTTTCAAATGATCGAGTTGTAAAAAAGATTGTAAAATCAAACATTGCTAATGTTCGAGATACAGAGGTCCAATTTTTTTTTCCAGTTACGGAGGGAAAATATATACCAAAAGGGCTTGTGGGGATTGACTAATTATTTGGACTTATAGAGGGTTGAAATTTCGGGTAATGGAGGTTTTGGGGCTTGAAGGGAAGGGAACAAAAATTTTTTTCGAATTGTGGAGGTTTTCGACTTATCGATGTTCGACTTACAGAGGTTCTACTGTACTTAAAATTTTTATCAAACGGAAACTTTCCTAGGTACTTTCCTTCAGCAAACAAACAAAAGAATCCAGTCCTTTTATGATGTCACTTGAAACTCAGATTTTATTGGTTCCCATCTAAGAAGGGCACGTTATAGATATGTGATGTTTATTTACATTATTATTGGAATCATACATTTTACATACTACATTTTAAAATTTATTTGTGTAATTCATTCGAAATTCTTATTTTATTGTTTGTGCGAATAATACAAAATCATTTAAAACATTAAAATTTGATACTATGTAGCTTCTGTTTTTTTTCCACCATGATTCAAAAAATTAATTATTATTAATTGCAGTAACCTTTTTTTTTGTATTATAATCAAAATTTTGTCTATTTAGGAAAAAGAGTTCCTTGACACTAAAAGAACTTAATTTCTTTTCAATCATTTGACACTTATCTGTTTTTTTTTTTAATTTTATTATTTAAGCTTAATTTTTCTTAACCAACTAAAAGTCGTATTATTCTTTTCTTTAAAATGCAATGGCAATGTATATTAATTAAAACTGGTCTGTTTCCACTGATAAATTTTTTCTTTGAAACAAACTGAAATTATGTTACTTTTTTTTTTCTCTCTCTCTATCAACAAAACAGGGATGTACTGAATGGGCTACATAACATCGTTCGTGGGCTATATAGCATCCGATTGCTAGCTGCCCGGATTATCAACAACAAATACTATATTTATTGAAAATATTGATAAATGAATACTAGATTCAAAGATCAATTTTTTTTTCTAATTTTTAAACAGTAAACTATTACTAGGTTTATTTGTTAGCTCTTTTGACATTTTGTTCGAAAATGCTTCTGCACCAGCACGTTCAGAACACATTAGAATTGAAAATAATGAGAACATGTGAAATTTAGTGAACATTTATCAATGCAATTTATAATTGTGTGGTGAAAAGCATTAATAAATAATGCATTAAAATGCTCAAACCTATGTGGTTCAAAACAAAATCTCTTTGGGCTGTATAACAATCTATATATACGTGAATAATGGCGCTGTAATAGCATACCTGAGTGTTTATTAACTTTAGATTTCTTATTTCTCCATGAAATAACATTACCTAAACAGAGAGTCATTATTTTAGCTTTCCAGAAGGATTAAAATTATCTCGTTTTAAACTGTCAGTTGCCTTTGCACGAACTAAGAGATACTTGAAAATTGGGAGAAATGTTCTAAAGAATAAACCGTAAAACCTTTTCGGGAACTAACTATAGGGAGACGCCTTTCAACACAATTATAGCCACCAGAGAACCCCCAATAAATAGATATTCATTGAGACATGTGCATTCTTATCTCAGAAACTGTTAAATTGTTTGGCATTAAGCACGGGGTTTGGTGTTATCACATCTCTTACTAAGATAAATCTGCCGGCTATTCAATCTCTTGAGCAGACAATCATTTGCATCACCTCCATTCTTTTAAAACCATTTTTAGGTTCATTCTATACTGAATGTCCTATTTTTTTTGACACTGATATGTTTTTTTCATCCGTTTAGTGCAAAATACTGTCTCTGTATTTTGATTTTTATATCTTTCAGATGATTTTTGGCGGAGTAAAAACGGAAAAAGTAATTCCTGCTTAGACTTTTAATACTAGTATTTTGTACACTTTTCTTACTACTTTTAAAATTAATTGTGAATTTTTTGTGTTCAATTAGGAAAATAAAAAGAAAACAATAAGGACATTAGATTTTTCACTAGTTAAAAATTATCATATGCAAGATTATCATATGTAACCATATGGTATAATATGCATATCATATGTAATTATATGATATAATATGTATATCATATATAATTGAATATTTTAAAAATGCTTTAATTTATTTTTACGCTAAGAATTGCAAGTTAACATAGTTATACGAAAAATATTGGCTTTTAAAGATAAACGGAAAGCTGTTTTAAATACTGAAAATGCCTTTTCGTGTAGATTTTTTTTTAGCTTTAGTGTGCTTCCTAGAAAATTACAGGCATCAATTAAGAACTTTTCTGTGCATAGAAGTACTGAAGGTTGCAGCGATTGTGGATTAACCTTCAAAAATTGTTACTTGTGGCAGACGTAACCATGCCACTATAATATGGACATGCAATTAATGGATGCAAGAGGAACTGACCGATCGACGAGAACAATTGCACCAACTTTGTTTCAACATCTCCCGTGAGGACAAGTATATGGAGCGCATGGCTGATAAAGCTATATTTCAATATCAGATTTTATAGTACAAGAAAAAATATCTGTTGTTCAGTAATCTATGTCACCATGTACCATTCAAAGTCGTCTGAAGCACAGGGAAATTTCAGCAAGGAGTTCAATACTGCGATGGCCTTTGACTCTACTTTCGACCACAATGGTCGTATCCGAGTGTGGCTATATCGTGTTGAGAGGTTGTGTGACTCTTACACTAAGCATCGGCATACTAGTATTTCACCTGGCATGATGGTTTGAGTGGGATTGAAATTTTCTTCCGCACCCACCCTAATACACATTGCCGGTACACCGAATAATCAGCTCAATAACTTTAAAGTTTTGAAGACTTTTGTCTTAACTTACTTTTAAGACTTTGCCTATGGCCATTTTCAACTGCACAACGTAAAACTACATGTAACACACAATGTTGAACACTTCTTCAACAACCAGGTTGCATTGCTAATTTGACCTGCCCTTTCTTACGTTCTGTCGGCCATCGAATTTATCTGAACGATGATTGATAAACGACTAGCCCAGCATACACCACTCATTATTGCCTCAGATTAGCTTTGGTAACGCGTGGAAGTTGCATGGGTGACATACCCCAAGAATACACCCAAAATCTTTTTCATTCAATGTCGAGGTGTGTAACAGCAGTTATTGCCAGCCATGGGGGATACCTTTGTATTTTGTGTAATTTGCCTAATAAATTTAGTTTTGGCATATCTCTTGTCCTCTTGCTATTGAATTTGGACAGAAAGCAGCGTAAAATAATCAAAATGATTAACATTTAATTAGTGCCTTGAATAGAAAAATCACACCGTAGTTTTGTTGAAAGAATTTAAAAAAAGAATTCTGGAATTTGAAATATTGTTATTTGATTAGTCATAATGAAGAAATGTAACAGACAAAATTAAGGGGTGCAATGACAAGGCGGTGGTAACATTATTTCATAAAATATAAAAATGTTATTTCTTCAAAGATAAGTGAATGAAGAACTTTTTCAAAAGAGTTTTAGGATAAGTACAATGGAATTTAAAAGATTATAAAATTTTAATTTGTTTAATGATACAATTCCAAATGGAAGGTTATAAAATGTAATGTATTTAAATGTATGCATTTTAATTAGATATCTCTGTAAACTTTATGTCCAATCAGGACATATGAACATAAATATATCTACAGAGGTATCTAATTAAAATACACCGAATCAGTTATATTAGGTATAAAACATTTAGAAATTCTAAAACATTATAAAAGATGAATAAGGTTAAGTGTTAAATTTCAGTTCAAAATAAGGTATCTGAAAAATGTTGTAACTGTACACAATTATTATTTATTACAATGATTTCTATTTAATGTTAATAGAAATATGATGATGTAAGAAAAGGTAAGTATTTATCTCACGTAAGTCTATTTTAAATATTGATTAGTGACGATCAAAAATAAAAAACAACAACATAAATTTAGTAAAGTGTCATATAGTATTCGATTATTTCTTTCTTTTATTTCAGAGTTAATAAGATAAGCTATCTAGAAAAAAGCAATTATTTTTGATGCCATGATTTACACTTACTTGAGATACATTCCCTTTAGGGCTAGATATTTATTCAATAACATCAATATATACTTTTTTCGATATCCATTAGGCGGCTGATGGCCAATTGCTCTTTGATAACATGGGCTTCCATTCTAATCCTGGCGGTGGCATGAATGTTTGTTAATGGTTCAGAACCCAGGTTAAACTGTAGGTCTCGGCCTAATTAACCCAAAGTGTGCAAAAAAAAAATGACCGTAGAGCACCAAACCATTATTCATTAGAGTTCAATAGCTTACTCCTTTAAGTTACTTCAGAATATTAATGGTCCATCATTAACATACAGAGTCCACGTTGAACTGTAGGTCTCGGTCTGTGCAAGTAAAGTGTGCAAAAAAAGACCGTAATGCGACAAACGAAACCAACCCAACCCTTCATTAACATAAGCATGCGCATAATATCAGATAAGAAATCATAGGCAATTTATCTTTTATATATTTATTTATTAATATCTTATCACTTCATATAAAATCCATCAAGATACGATTCTTATCTCCATACTCATTAATGCTGCATTCAATTATGCAATTTTTACAATTAGGAAAAGCAATCGTCTTTTAATATATAATTCCGGTGTCCCTGTTTGTAATATATATCATATGAAGCAAAGATAGAAAAAGCATAAACTAAATATTTTATAAAGTAATACTACTTATTAATAGTTCCTTAAAAACATATTTTGAACATTAAAATTGTTATTGAACAGAAAAAATTAGTGCATCATTTTACTGAAATGTAAATTAGTGCATCATTTTATTGAAATGTAAATTAGTGCACCATTTTATGGAAATGTAAATTAGAGCATCATTTTATTGAAATGTAAAGTAGTGCATCATTTTATTGAAATGTAAATTAGTGTACTTAGTAGTGCACCATTTAACTGCGCTTTTAAATATAAAAAAAATTAGTGTACTTAGTAGTGCCCCATTTAACTGCACTATTAAATAAAAAAAATTAGGGCACCATTTAAACTACTGGTACATTTTACTGCACACCATTAAAACTGCACTACAAAATTAGTGTACCATTTAAAAAAAATGTAAAGATAAAATGATATAAGATATTTAAAAAGAATAGAATATTTATTAATAAGCATTTATTAATTTTTTATTTGTATAACTACTTTTAGGTTGCTTTTTTAATGATTTCACGTTTAGAATCAAAAATATGCATTTTGAATTAAAAAATGCAACTTTAATCGAAAAGAAATAGACATGGAATGGAAGAGAAATAAGCATGGAATAAAGAAGTTCATTCTAGAAAATTCCAAAACATTTAAACCATGTGATTCAAGAGTAATAATAGAAATACCTATATAACTTTATTTTGAAACAAATCAATATATCAAAACATTCTAACGCTGTGGAAGATAAGTATTAGTTCTACAAACATTTTTCAATAAATAAGGGGAAAAATAAATAAAAATGAATATAAAAAAGGGAGGAAAATCCACTGTCTGGACATATTTTTTTCATCATCACCGTCTTTCAAGAATTTATCGCCGATACTTACCTATAAGTAGACATTTTAAAAACCAAATTCTTAAGAAATATCTATAATTTAAATTCACGCTTGTTGCACATTAGAATCTTTCGAATGTCAGCCATTTTTATTTATATTTTGGTTCTACATCTTAAGAGATTGAAACTAAAATATACTGTTCGCTGCATTGTATCCGTAAGTTTAAGGAACTCTTATCTTGCAATTTTCTTGTCATTTCTGAAATAAAAATAAAGAGAAACGTTTTACGTTTTTAGCTACAATATTTTGAAATAGTTACAATTTAGTTTGTCGATTGCAATCTTTAGAAGTTACAATCTAAAAAAAATCACATATTATTAAAATAATAAGTAAATAAAAATTGATCTCCATAAACTATTTAAATTATAAATGGAGCTTATCTGTTCTTATTTTTAATCATTTCAATATTTTGTGTGTTTGGTTATTTAAACTATATCATTTACAATCTTACAATTAACAGGGTATGTTAAAAAAGCAATGCTGCTCTAATTTTAAATACTTAAAATATTAGATTTTTATTCTGTTTCTTAGGGTATAAAAGTAACATACTTTTTCTAATTTTTCAGTTCAAATGTTTAATTTACACAATTAATTAGCAAGTTATTTAAGTTTTGATGTATGGAAATAAAAGGATATATAGTTGATCATAAATATTAAGAATAATTTTAAAACTCAATTCTCAACTTAATAAGTTATTCTTAATTAAATATCATAATATCTAAAGGCTTGTCATTATTTTGTTTTGTTTAATAGAAACCTTAAAATGAGAGAAAGGATATAAGTTAAATAATTAAGACAGGTAAGATATTTACTAAAAATTATTCTTTTGTTTGTTATTATTTTAGTTGTTATAGTTTATTATTTTTTATTACCGACTGATACTGCTAACTTATAATTTTACTTTATTATTAAATAACTATCCTCATTACTAGTAAATATCTACATTTATTTTTGACGAATTATCAGTTATTTTACGAATATCTACGGTTCTTATCTGTCATTGATTTCCAACATGTTTTTTTTCTCTCCTCATTTGAGAAAACAATATATTAAACATTTTTTACGATTGACAAATTTATTTTAATCAATATTAAAACTTTTGTTATGATTGTTTTACACCGATGATCCCCGTATCTTCCTTTGTATATACCACGAAGAGTCCACTGATGGGTGATGAAGAGAAGACGTTGCCTTTCGAGAAGGCCTTACAGGTAATTCCCCGACTCTTTAGTATGGAAGAAAACCAGAAAAGCTTTCACCAAACAGCCCGATTGCTGATATGAGATTGGTTTGGTTTGTTGCTCTACGGACATTTTTTGCACAAGTTAGGCTAAGTAGACCGGGACCTACAGCTTAACGTGGATTCCAAACCACTAACAAACATCCATGCCACCGCCAGGATACGAACCTGGTGTACCAAAGGCCAGAGTGCTAGCCAATTGGCCACCAGGCCACTGCTGATATCAGAAACTTATACACATTGTCTAACTTGCCATTGCCACTCCTTGTGTTTTAAAAAGTGACTGCAACTTATGATGCCAGAGAATTTGAACCCTCGACCTCAAAAAGTTTGAGAACCTCTGATATAATTTACTGGAAAATGAAAATTTTATACCGAACAAATATGCTGATGCATATAATAAAATAGAATTACAATATACTAAAAAGATGTCTTGTATGTGTAGTTATTGTTTTTATATTTCCTTTATTAATTAATAATTTCCTAAATATTTATCAAATACATTCATTCATATTTTTTTCGATTTTTATACCTACGTTATTAATGAATATAGAAAACTGACAAGCATTATATAAAGCATGCATATGATAAAAAAAAATCTTTAATAGATAATTACAGTGTTATAACTGGCAAACCAAGGAATTAATATATGATTTGTAATTTTTAGAGAAGGTTAAATAGTTCATTATATTGTCATTTATCGCAGTTAATCCTCAAAACTTACGAAAAAGAATTTCATTAATTATGTCTTCAAACTAAAGAAAGATTATTCCATCGCTTACAAACATAAATAAGCAACAATAAATCTTTTGCTTTCCTACAATCTGTGTGGTCCAAAATAGAAAAATCTATTTCAAAGACGTCCAATAAAAGGGTTCATTTTTCATTCTGTCTTTTTTTGAGAGATTTTTTTTGTCATTAAGAAAGAAAAATTGTGCTTTATAATTGATCAATACTTTTCTGGAAAACATTTTTTTTTCTTTTCAGCTGTTTATCCCAATATCAAGTACAATTTCCTTTTATTGAACCTTTTTAGTTCGGCATTAGTACATTATTCTCACAACAAATACCAATCTTCAAATAGTGAAACCTTTAACCTAATAAGGAAGAGGCTTTTAAAGTGAAAAAAAAATTGATTTAATTTTTTGTTATATTATATTTTATTCATTTTATATCGACAACGATAAAATAAAAGTGTTCATATTTCATTCTGTCTTTTTTAAATTAAAACATATTTTGTGAGATTTTTTTTTTGTCTTTACGAAATAAAAATTGTACTTTATAATTGACTAACACATTTCTGGATAACATTTTTTTTTTTCAGCTGTTTATTTCAATATCAAGCACAATTTCCTTTTATTGAACTCTTTTATTGTGTATCACCAGACAATTCGGCATTAGTCCATTATTCTCAAAACAAAACCAATATTTAAATGGTGAAACCTTTAACCTAACAAGGGAAGAAGCTTTTAAAGTGAAAAAGAAAAAGGCGATTTAATTTTTTGTTAGATTATATTTTGTTTATTTTATATCGACAACAATAAAGTAAAAGTGTTCATATTTCATTCTG
>BPLQ01014871.1:101868-152862 GCA_021605075.1 Caerostris darwini
GGTACTCTATAATATTTTATTCTGATGACTTTTTTCCTTCTTAATAATAAGTAAAATATTGAACTCTTTGTAAATGCTGTAAAAATCTTTCAGAGCAACTAAAGGGAGTTAAACTGAATCAGTAATCTCAACTTAATATATAATTTGTTGATATCATTTTATAACTGATATAACTTAAGATACTTTATCCTGAAATGGTAAAATTGAAATTGCATAAAACAGATAATTTATTTAAATGTAAAAAAATAATTTTAAGTATGGACATACATTTATGAATATCATGGAAGCTATTTTCTATTTTCTAATTTTTTATCCCATTATTTCTATGGTAATGAGTAAGTGGCATTTCATCAAGTACTATATTTTAATGAAGACGTAAAACGTTTAAGATCTTTATTAAGATAAGTTCATCTGCATAATGGATCATTCAACGGCAATAATGGATTTAGATAATCTCTTACATGAAAAGAATAATTTCCTCAAATGCTAAAATAGTTATGTGGTAGAAAGAGTTATTCGATTATGCCTAAAAAACTCTTAAGTTCCTTTTAAGAAACGAAGAAAAAACAACATTTGAGGGGATTTCTCGAATACATAATTAAACTTTCTTTCTTGTAAGAGGAAAAACTATTTTCCTTTCACATCTTCCATTCAGGGATAATTAAGCTTCCTTTATTCTTGGAAAAAAATAATAAATAAATGCATATCTATATGTAAATAATAACAGTCCTTTCCTTTTTCTGCCATTATGGTGTTCTGCGTAACACGCAATGAAAACTTAATATTTTATGCTGCTTAACATTCAAAGCGTTCTTGCCGCCTAGGAATAGACATTAGAGTGTTGCAACATTTTAAACGCAATCAATTATGCGCCCGCCTTAAGTCAAAGAGCAAAAAGGTAGAGCTTTTTCCGTACCACCATTAAGTTAACCATTTGTAGGATCTTCACCTCTCTCTTGAGCAACGTCTCTGCTTAAATAGTATGGGAAAGCATTGTAGGAGACCAAAAGCCCTAAAATATTTACCATTAAACAGCAAGTACAGCCATAAAAGTTGTGTTAAAGAAGTCTGTTGGTTCACTATAGAATATGATTAACAGACGACTCTTGCACGTTCCCACAATCTAGTTTTGTTCTTCTTTGAAGCATATTGGAAAGAAAAATTTTTAAAGGAGGGGCAAAACAAGGTTGTGCACACGTTGGTATGAGGGAAACAGGATTAAATCTAGATCTATCAGAAGGTCTACCTTGATGGGGATCAGCATGACTACTATACTGCATGCTGTTCTAGAACTAGCAGGGTAAAACCAGTATTTTAATAAGTGAATTAGATAAGAAAATTTAAACAGAATGAGGAAAAAGAAAATTTCTCCTCTGCTTTTCAGATAGTGGTACGGATCTCAGTAAAAATTTCTGTTGACGTTATAGTAACTAATTTTAAATTTTAAATTTTAATACCAAATATATTCCTGCATTGCTGTGCCTTCCCCAATTACCTTTCAAAATTTACCTGGCCCTAAAAAAGTTCTCTATAATTTCTGTAAACAAGATTTTATAAATCCGTAGTAATTTTTTGAGTTAAATTGAGAACAAATACGTAATTGTTTTAATCGAATGAATGCATTAGATTTTTAAAAGTGCTACTGCTTAAAACCTAATTGTTTAAAAAAACAAACCAGTAAAACCCTGCTTACATTTTTAAAAGGAATTTGATAAAAATCCATTTATAAAATTATTTTTTCTGCGAATGTTCTTACTTATTAACAGATTTTGAAATTTAAATGCATGGGGTATATTCTACATTTTTAATAAATTGCTTATTAAAATTCTACTACTAGTTTTGATTATATAAATATTATTAACTTATACGATTTGTGCAAGGAACTGATTATGTATATTACCACGTAACTTGCCACGGAATCTAAATATATTAACAAGTATAAAAGTTTTGTGATATTTTTCATCCGTTATTATCTATGCATTGTCATAACAGCTCATTTTAAAAGCCAATTACAATCAGAAAAGCTTCAAAGTTCAAAAGAATTAATTAAGTTCAAAAGAATCTTGGATTATATTTCTGATAAGATATCATTTGGTAAAATTGTACAACATTTATCTTAATAAAATCAGTAGCAATCTAAAACAACAATCAATTTCATAATAAGCGTCAATAAAATATGTCAAACTATTTGTCAAAATTTCAACTCTATTATTGAAGCAGAAAAGATTGATCTACAAATAATTTTCTTCTTAGATTATAGTTTATGATGAAAGATAAGAAAAAATTAATATGAAATTTATTCCTTTATTATTTGCATTTAAAAAAAATTAAGGAATAAGAAAAATACATTATCTGTCAAAGACCTATAATATCACTTGATTTTAAATTAAATTAATTTTAAATTTAAGTTCTGTAGTCAATAAATATCTTCCGTACTAATATAACAATTAGGCGAAGTTAATCAATTATTGAACTTTGAAAATTACAAATAAAGTTTCTGGACCTTTCTTGTTTAATGATTTTTTTATGGACACAATGCATGTTACATTTAAAATCATCATCACCATCATCACTGACGCAACAGCCCCATGGTGGGCCAAGGTCGTCCGCCTTGGCCAAGGCCATCTGCCTACTCTCCATCGGACTGCCAAGGCCGTCTGCCTTGGCAGAATAAGAGACGAGAGATGTTTTTCTTTTTATGGGGTAGGGTTGTCAGCCCAACAGCCATATTAGACAGGGATCTACGATTTAAAGTAGATTCCCAACCACTACAAACATCCATGACACCGACGGAACTCGAACCCGAAACCTGTGGCACCGAGCACAGCAGTTAAAATACTAGCCATAAATATAAAAAAGTCTTCAGTGAAAAGAGATAAATTTTTTTCTAATTTTTCTATCCAGAGAATTTCGGGTGATTTGAAATGACTGATAGAAAAAAAAAATTGATAAACTTAATAAAATAAAAATTTTAATTACATTATTTATTCGCTGCTTTTTTTTAATTTAGATATTATTTTTAATTCTGCATCTGTTTTAGAGAGAGTGACTGATAAATAAAACAATTGTGCAAAAATTTTTCTGCTGCATTTCTACTGATACATCAAGAGCAAAATCAGAATCAAATTATTTTGTTTCGATCTTTGCCTCGTGTAATAACCTTCTGAAAACCAAGACTGACATATATATGTATAAATAAGCAGAAACAAAGGAATTTCGACATTTTTTTATTTAGTAGTTCCATTTGCATTTTATTTTTAGTCGTTTTCATTTCTATCGATCCGTATTATCGGTCATGCTAGATTTGAACATTATGTAGAAAAGCTTATTCACGTTTAAATTGCTTTGAACTTTGTTTTGATGCAAAAGAATAATTCAAGAAAATATCAAATTGGTTTTTATACTTACTGGGCAAGAACCATGACACATATGGACATCACACTCCAGATACAAAGCTGGACTACCAGTGAACCTGAAAGCTTTGAGGTACGAATATAAAGTCACTTGCTGGGATCTGTCAGGGCTGCTTACACCGCGGAAGGGACTGATGAGTTTTTCTTGGATAACGCATCTGAAAATAATTTCCTTTTTTAGTATTTTAATTAAACTAGACATAGGTTAATTGGATACATTGTTTGGAAATAATAACATACCCGTTCGAGTCAATGAGTTGAAGGCGTTTCTGAGCTCCGTTATGGGCAAAACAGTTGCTGACTAAAATGTCAAATCCAGCTGTGGAAGATAAAATATAGCTTATTTACTTAATGGAATTTATTTGTGCAAAAGTAGCATGGAATTTATTTGTGCAAAAGTAGCATGGAATTTATTGGCGCAAAAGTAACATGGAATTTATTGGTGCAAAAGTAGCATGGAATTTATTGGTTAGAGTAGCATGGAATTTATTGGTGCAAAAGTAGTATGGAATTTATTTGTGCAAAAGTGGCATGGAATTTATTGGTGCAAAAGTAGCATGGAATTTAGTTTCAAATCATTGCCAAATCTGTTCCATTAAATATTGTTTCGAAATTTTCTTAAAGAGCATAAATAAAATTTTTAGTTAAAAACAATCTACTTATTATCTGAATAAAAATTTAAATATCAATTTTCAGTTAATATTTAGATTCCTTTATTAGTATTTATTTTATATGTACCTCATAAGTAGGCTTTACGATATATCAGCTCTTTATAATAAATTTCTATACTTATTTGCTTATTAAAAGTAATATAATTTGCATAACAGTTTATAAAATACAGAGTTTTATTGCAAATTTAATTATAATATCAATTCGTTTATATCATTTAAAAATACAAGAAAAAATACAATACTAATAAATTTAAGGTACATGAACTTTTCCGATTGAATCCCTGTAAGTAACTAAAAATTGTCATTTTAGGAAAAAAGACATTCATATATACTTATTTTATCACAAATTTAGTTGATAGGGTGATTGTCTAAACGGATCCTTTCAAATAGATATTTATTACTTTATAAACAATTAAGTTTAGTGAAAAATGAATTATGATTTAAAAGAAATATAATTTTATATCTATTAAATTATCAAATGCTAATCAATTTTATCAATTCTCAAGATGGATTTTTTTTCAAATAATTTTTTATAGTATGTATACCAAAAAAATAAATTTTTAAGAAAAATTAATTATAAATAGCAGTTAAACCTCTTCGTTACTCGTCTCTCTTTTATTCAGGGAACTTTTTTGTGTTTACTAAATATAGAGAGTCAACAACATTTTGCCCCTTTTACATCCAAATATATTTCAGACAAAAACAGTCGAGTTATTTACGAAATTCCCTTAATTCTTAGATTCGTATGAATATTTTATATGAAGCCTTAACCACGTGCAATTTAATAACCGCTTATTTTTTAAATAAATTCTAAACACATGAAAAGCAAACTGCAATTTTGCAGAATTTCAGCGTGAGTTATTTTATCTAAAAATTGTAATTCAACTGCACCATGTCTAATCAACGGCGGGTTGTGCACGTTTTCACAAACAGCAAAATTTCCAGAATTCAGCGTGAATTAGTTTATCTGAAGATTGTTATTCAACTGCACCATGCCAAATCAACGCTGTGTTCTGCACGTTTTTCACAAACTGCACCGTTTCCAGTAAACATCTGTATGTTTATCGAGAAAAAGTTCATGTCTGTTTCTTTTTTTTTTGTTCCGTATAAGAACCCATCTTCCTTTCTCTCCTACATTTTTTTTTATTAAGTACTTGGCTTTGATAAGAAAACGACTGACATCCATTTCGAATGAAAACGAAGTAAAACTAGTTATTTCCCTATTGTCAAGGCCCTGAAAAAGCAACTCTGATCTTGACTTTGACCTTTTTTGAGATTTTCTATATTACCGCATGCGCGTCCTCAATTCTCTGATGCGAAGCCTATGAAGAGATAGTTTTAAACTGTGCACTCTTTTAAACTGTTGGTTTCACAATATCCTATTTCGATCCATTCTTTTTTTCATATCTGTCTGCTGCAAAAAAATACAGAAAAATAAAACTGAGGCTACAAAATAAAAAAGAGTCTAAACAACTGTGGCGTCTTTGAAGGTCATGACCCGATGTGTGAAGACCAGCAATTACTGTCGGTACCGACCTGAGATGAAAAAAAAAAAAATGTTTCTTTCGCTTTCTTCTACAGGTGATGCCACTATGAGAAGATTCTTCGAAGATGACGCGTTGACGTTCTATTTTATCTATTCAGGCCAGGTTCTTCACCCTTTTTTGTTTCAAATTCTGATAGAATATTAAGAAACAATTTATGAATACTTTTTATTTTTAACTCTAGTTCTTGGTTGTAACATCTTTGATGAATTTACGGAGAACTAGAAGAACAGGCCTTGAAGGCAGAACAATCAACCTATTACAAAAGATTGCCATCTCTTGCGGTTGTTATTAAATTACCGTTCATATGCATAAGTAATTGCTTCAGTTTTAAAACTAATCTATTGTATATCGTTACGAAAGAAAGAAGGAAGTACCTCTCATTATCAAATAATGACGATCCATTTTTGTTTTGTTTTTTTCAAACAAGAAGAAAAGCTTGATTTTTAGGGTTATTCTTACCGTTATTCTTTTTAGACTTACTACATTCATGCAATTTTAATCACTGTATTGCATAATGAAGTAAGATAATCATATTACATAATAGATTCAATAATTATTCAAGCGGTTTGCGACCTTTTTCCAGTATTGTCCAATTCGGTTTGTGGCATTTTTTTTCGTCCTGCTGCCGCGAAGTGAATAAACTAAAGACTATTACGCAATGTACTTTGTAGTATTTTAAATGATTTTTAAATGACATTTATAATTTAATTGAAAAATCAGGTAAATGTTCTGATAATTTTTATAATTTAAATTTTTAACGTTACAAGTGATTTTAATTACACTATAGTATTTTTAATAGAGCTAACCATACTTAAAAACACATGCTATGATATACTAAGTATCTTGAGAAATTTTCTTAGTATTATATCGATGAGACTTTTTTCTCATGATACAAAGGAATGAATAAAATGTCAAAAAATATTAGAAAGCATACTTTGCATTTTTTAAAAGCGACGATTTTGCTTTAATTGGTCGAAAATCATATGGAAATTTTGACGCTGTAAATGTTTTTCTGACATAAAAATGGTTTCAATTTCGTCACAGTGCCTGGAATTTAGCGTACAGTATTTAACTCATTAAGGATCAAGATCTTTTTCCTTCTAGGAAATGTATAAATTTCAATTTAGCACTTATAAAAACCTAATTGGCCTGATGACCGAGTGACTAATGCTCGGTGCCACAAGTTCGAGTCCCGGCGGATGGATGGATACCATGGATGTTTGTAGCAGTTTGGAATCCATTTTAAACTGTAGGTCCCGATCTAATATGAATATAGAGCGTTGGGCGTAGGGCTGATAACCCCACCTAGTAAAAATAAAACATCTCCTGTCCAAGGCCGTCTGCCAGCTGGCAGACGGCCTTGGTCCGCCATGGATCTGTTGTGCCAATGAAGAAGAAGAGTTTAATTAAGGGAACAGAAGTGAAAATTGGAAAAAAATAAGTATTTTTAGACGAGTTACAAAATATTGCATAACGCAACGTCAGTGAAAAACGCTTACTTTTTCAATGCATAAAATTTTTCAAAGTTTTGTTATGTAAAGGTACATTCTATTTTTGCATAGTTTGGTAAAATAAAAACATAGATTCATAAAACATTTCGACTGGTACTGGAATCTTTGGGAATAACTCAAAAGTAAAGAAAAAAAAATCTGCAAAATTGTTTGAAAAGAGCAACTTATCGTTATAAAAAACTGTCATGAGAGAAAAAAAATATTTTTTGCTCGTAATCAGGGAAGCTTCTTCTACACACAATAAAAGATATTTGAAATATTTATCATAGCAGATAAAAAAAAAAATAGTTGAGGTTATGATACTTTCATTCGACGTCATTTTTAAACGGGTTAAGAATAAATTCTGCAATTATTCTAAATATCTTGCGAGAATATTTAAATATATTTTCACTTGAATTTATATTAAAAATAAAAATATTTTTTTTATCATACAGCACAACAGCATGAGAAAATGTTATCCATTTTAAATGTATAAGGGAACAGTCACTTTGGAGCAAATAAGAAAATTCCTATAGTCCTATACGATATCGTACCATTCCTATAGTCTATACGATATCGTATCATTCCTATAGTCTTTATACGATATCATACCATTATATTTTCTAAAATGATATGAAATTTCAGTTAATTTTCAGTACAATAAACTAAATTCACAGCTGTTTTGAAAGAAAAAGTAGAAAGTTTCGCATTTTCATTGAAATGTATTTCTTGTAGGGTTATAATTCAATGTATGTATTTTCCCATGATACAATAGGTAAGATACTTTGCATAAACTGTTATAATAATGGAATTTTTTATTTTTAAAAGCCAATTTAATTTAAATTTGCATAAAACTTAATTTCTTTTGAATTTTAAAATTAAATTTTCTGTTCATCATTTCACAATATACCAATCATATTCAAGTTTCACATAAAAAGATATCATATACTGTAATTAGCTTAGTTTCAGGCAAATATTGTTCTAATATATGTAAATATATTTAATTTCCTATAATAAAAAATTAGCTAAAAATAGCATATAATAAAAAATGCATAATATAATAAAAAAACAAATAAAGAATTTGATGATTGATTTTATATTAATTTAAGTATTAAGTTTTAATACTTCTTAAGTATTCAGCGGTCTGATGGTCAATTGGCTAGTTCTCAAGCCATACCACAGTCTGCTACCACAGGCTTCAGGTTCAAATAGTGGCAGAGGCATAGATGTTTTTAGTTGTTCGGAATCCACGTTAAACTGTAGGCCCGGTCTAATTAGCCTAAAGTGTGCACAAAATGACCGTAGAGCGACAAACCAAATCTTAAGTATTCATCGACCTGATGGCCAATTGACTAGCACTGTGTCCATTGGTGCTTGAGATTCGAATCCTGGCCATGGGATGGATGTTTATTAGTGGTTCAGAATCCCCTTTAAATTGTAGGCCCGTATCAAATTAGCATAAAATGTGCAAACAATGACTCGCAGAATGACAAAACAAATCTTAAGTATTCGGCTGGAGTTTTGTAGAAACCAAGTGGATAAGTGATTGGTTAAATGGTTTTTATGTTGATGCCTAAAAATTTTTGATCATGTGTATAACCCATATAATAATGTTCTAAACATGTGTTGATCCAAACAAGCCTGTGCATTTTAATGTATTATTTAATAACAACCATATTTATTTCGTTTAATGCAATTTTTAAAAAAAATCACATATTTCGGCCCTAAATATCCTACAAATAAAAGAAATTACGTAGATAGACATCTGCATAATGCTAACATGCTATTGACAAACGATCGGATCTTCTAGTCTTGTTAAGTGATTGGTTAAATGGTTTTCATGTTCATGTCTAAAAATGTTTAATCATGTGTATAACCCAAACATGTAATAATGTCCTAAACAGGTGTTGATCCAAACCATAAAACTGAAAATGTTTAAATAAAATATTTTTCTAATATTTAAATGTTTATTTTTTGATATACTAAATCTGGATCACGATCCCTCTGTGTTTTAATCTTTTATCTAAATCTAAAATTATTTTTTAAGAAATTCCATTAATATTTTTTTTTTATAGAAGAAGGATATATGATGAGTCAAAGAGTTTCCATTGCTGCTTTACAAAAAGAGCTTAGCTTTCCTAAGCTGCCTTTTTCGCAAGCTACTTAGGAATAATGAACTTGTATGCATTTCGCTTTAAATGATTCTCAAAAACCTTTCTTTAAAATTTCCGAAATGGTAAATAAAATTTTTATGACTTCCTAAAATTGCATAACAAAAGCTATTGTTTTTTTTTACTATTTTGATTGTTCAATTTAGTAAGAGCTTGGAAAAAAAAGGGCGACTAATATTTAAGAAGACATTGCTCATTTTTTTTTAATTGAATGATTCATCAAAAATTGCAATAAAATTGCGAAAATAACATACGATGCATATTGCTTAAACGCGTTTTTCTATTTCTAAAAAAAGAAACGTAATTACTTTAACGAAGAGCAACTACACAGCGTGCAGATAACATCTGGATAAAATTAATTGGTAAGATGAAGTCATGGGTTAACGATGTTATGACATCATCAGTAAACATACGAGATATGCTGATACGGATAACGTCAGGTATAAAATTAAAATCTTTTGTATAAGCTAAAGTGATGCACTTAAGAATTTAAAAAACCCGCATCAAGGCTGTTTGGAATAGCAAGTTTTACTTTCGTTACACTTGAACTATCTGTTATGTCAAGGTTATACTTTCAGCTGTCCTTTTCCTTCAAATAAGGAACGACAGAACAGGCATGGGAAGTTAAAAACTATCAAAACATTTCCTTTTAATTGTTTCAAATATCTTCAAGGTACAATGAAATTATTTTTGCATTAGTGTTTTTTAATACTAAATAGAATACATGACTTAATACATTGTAGTTATTCAACAAGTGTATTTTTTTCTGTCAATTTCTTTGGTTAATTTGTTCTCATGTGATGAACTCATTGAATTATAATACAATAGATTTGTTTATTATTTCATCTCAACATATATATAATTTAGACTTGATTAAATAAAATGTATTGAATGTTATGTATTATCAAATATAATTAAACTATTATGTCTGCTTTGTTAACATTACTCATTTTAGGTTTCGTCAGTCTGATTAAGGGGCCTCATAGCCAAGTGACTAGCTATCTGACGCTCGGAGCCATGGATGTATATAATGGTTCGGAATCCACTTTAAACCGTAGGTATCGGTCTAATACGACTTAATTTTTGAACTATTTATTGAAAAAAGGTATAATTAAATATATAAAAATACTTATTTCATATTTAATAACTATATATTTTTGTTTAATTTGTCAGAAAGAAATTTTCAATTTCTTCATCTCTAAAACCCCTTTTTTACCAATAGAAATTGTTCTTTGTTTGAATTCTGTACCTTTTCCACTCAACTATCAAAAGCTGAGGCAAATACAGTTAATTTCAGGTTACAAAGCGCACACAAAATCATTGCCGAAATGAGTAATAACAATAATCCAATGGTAAGATTTTTTATCCAACTTTTAAAGGAAATAACAGTAATAAGTCTCTAAAAACCGTTTCTTATCGTTTTTCTAAGAAGAATTTCAATTAGAGTTTTTGAACAAAGTTTAAACGGACCTCTGCAGGTGGCCCGTATAAACTGACATGACACACCGCACTACTCAGGCTGTGATTTACAGTCTGTTATTACACTTAATGGGAAAATGTCGTGCACTGCTAGACCTTGTAAAGATTTTGTAGTTATAAAAAAAACTTTCTTTGTTGTCTTCAAAATTAAGTACTTTCCCTGATAACTTATTTTCTCAACTCAAGCATAATGACTAATTCATTATAGGCTAGCAAAAGGAGTGGACTAGTCTGGACGAACATGTTTTTTATGTTGAAGTCGCGTTGAAATTAGAGGCCAGGTGGAAAAGTATTAAAGATGGAAAACATGTTTTTTCACTATGATATGAGCTACAAAGCGATTCGCCATCCCTAGTCTTAATTCATTGCTTTTATTTCTACTGGGATGAAATAGTTATAGCAATTACGAAAGAAAAAACACAAAACAAAGTAAATAACGTTGGACAGTAGTCAACTCTAAACTTGCTGAACAAAGAGGGGGAAAAATGTAACCTTGAAATATAAATAAAAAGTCAAATAAAACACAGGAATCAATGCTATTGCATTGGAAATTTTTATGGTTACAATTGTTAAAGCTTTTAAGCCGCTATAAAAAAACACGGCATTTAATGATTGCTTAGAAATGTATTTTAAATTTATTACGAACATTACATTTTACATAGTTATATTATTGGATCTTGTATCAGTTTATTTCTAGCTTTTCTACTTCTGGGAAACTTTTAAAATTTGTAATTAATTTATTTATTTTTCGACGCTATTGGTTTCGAAACTCGTGGACATTTATGTATAGGCTTATTATGTTTTTGTTACCATTAACTTATTGTGTTTTTAGCAAGTCTCTTATCCATTTTCATTTTGTTTTTGTCTTGCATTAATACATCGCGTGTAGCTGTTGCCCTATATATACATAATAGGAATATGTCAGCAGATTTGCTTGACTTGGATATCTAGTGTGAAAAATAACATGGTTTATAACTTCCTAAAGGTATGCATATTTTTTTAAAGTTATCTTTGGGATATTATCTTTGAGATATTATTTATTGATGTTTTGGTGAATTACTTGAAGTCTTGATTTTCACACTGTATTTGTATTTCGAAAAATTTTCTTGATCTGTTTTTGCAATGATTGTTGTTTGTCTTTGATGTATTTGTACGTTTATTAATTTTTAGTTCGTCACTGTAGCTAATACGCATTTCGGATCTTATATTAATTTTTGTCGATATTTGGTAACGTTTTCGACGTGGACTGATTTAGAGGCACATGAAAATCTGTATATACACAGTCGGTCAAAAAAGTCCACATACACCTATTAATATAATATATAATTAACTTAAATAACATTTTATAAAAATAAATGATAAAAACAAAATTTTCTCTCTAGAAAAAGCAAAAAACTGTAAAATTGACGCCACAAAAATCTACATGCAGGAGATGCACCTGTAGAATGCCATAAGATTTCCCTCTTATTTCAGCAGAAACGAAAATAACTGCTCGTCATCCTTGAAAAGGGAATCTTGAATATGCGTTAAAGCATTTTGTGTTGGTGTCGATGTTCGAAATTTCATAATTAAGTTAAGGAGAGATTTAAAAAATCTTACACTGCGATTGTGAAAATTGCTTGGAAAGGTCTGTCTCCTGTCCAAACTATTATAAGGAATTACGAAACAATTGGATATATTTTTAACAAACCTCGTAATGGACTGCCAACAATTTTGAATTATCGAGTAGTGATGAGGAAAGTGAGGTTTAATCCGAAATGTTGGCTCTTCAATTAATGGAATATGTTGTGACAACAACTAGTAAGTGTGTTATTGCTGAAACAGTTCTAAGAATCTTCCTACCTGAAGGATTTCGTGGCAAAGTTCAGCAAATAAAACCACTCATATCCAGAGCAAATCAAACACAAAAAGCTGAAATTTGCTAATGGATATAACCATAAAGATTTTGATTTTCTGACAACTATTGTTTTTATCTATGTATACATATAACGTTTTCGGAAATGAAAGATGTGGTAAAATTTTGCTGCGCAGAAATGAAGAACAGAAACTCATAAATGTCAATTACAACATTGGAGGGGGATGGAAAAAGAGTAATGGTTTGGAGGTCAATGTCGCCGGCTGGTGTTGGGAAATTAACCTCCACTGAAGTTATAATGGAATGTTTCAAATAATTGAAGATATTGTAGAATATATAGGCATCTGTTGAAAGTTTACAGATTGGAAGCAAAATCTTTCAACAAGGCAGCGATCCAAAACTTACAATGAAGAATGTGAAAGAATGGCTCTTTTACAAAGTACCTACACAGCTCCATACCACTTCTTATTTGCCAAATTGAATCCCATCGAACACGTATGGAATGAACTTGATTGAAGAGTCAGAAACTACAGTGTCCGAGATAAAGATTCCTTTAAAAAGGCAATTTTGCAAACGTGATCTGAAATTACACCGGATGCCACACAAAATCGTATGGTTTCATTGCCCATGGATTGCATGCCGTCAAGGCTAAGTTATACGATATTAAATTATTTTCAATTTCATAAGTTATGCTAATTTTTCATTTTCCTTGAAATGTATGTACACTTTTGTGTTCATTAAAAATTATTTTCCGTTTACTAGTTTGAAGGTTTTTTTTTTTTTTTTTTTTTTTTTTTTTTTTTTTTTTTGCATAAATGTACGTGAACGCAATTTATATTTAATATAAAAATATTGCAGTTTTTCAAATTTTATAATTAGATAAAAAATGCCATTTTTGAGATGACTTTTGTGGCGGACTGTATATACATATATATATATATATGTATATATATATATATATATTAAAAGTAAAGAAACATCCTACACAGTAGCTTTATAAAACATTTTTTACTCGTTAGAACAATTTTTTATTGCGCATTTTTTGACACAGTTGAAGGACTAGAGCAGTCAGATGTAAAGTGCATTGAGTTTCCGAACTAATTCCGACTAGCGATATGGAGCCAAAACCTTCCGTGCCTTTGTCATGGATGTAATGGTAAATCTGTTGGATGGAATGTCCATTTGTTGGGCTTATTTTGTTTAGAGGGGAGAAAAGTTCGAACACTTAGACGCCATCTTCGGGTGTGTTCGCTTCAAATTGCTGTGGCAAAATTTTGGTAAAATTTAGCAGCCCCATGGTGCAAGCACATTGGGTAACGCTTCCTAGGTAATTGGGTGGCCCCTAGTTGTATCGACTGATTCCTAGGTAATTAGATTCATGCAAAGAATGGCTTTGAGTCAGTGTACATCCATTTGAAAAGTGTTTTTGATCTTCTTTGTCTCTGTTATGCGTGTGGCTTTTGTTATTATTATTATTATTTTTTTTTTTGCTTTTGTTTTTCTATTTATGTATAAGTTATTTTTTACATTAAGATAATTTTTATTAATTTTTTCTGTTAATTTATGTAAAATACAATAAAGCTGATCTTTAAATCGATACTGATCTGATTAATAAAAAAATAAATTAAAATACTGATCGAGATTAATAAAACTGATCTTTAATTATTTAAAAATTATCTTTAATGAGTATAATATAATATATGAGTATATAATGAGTATAGTATAATATAATTTTTATTAATTATCATGCTTTAAAATATTTATTATATATGAATTTTTTTTGAACAAACGGTAAAATAGTACAAAATCAGTAGACTCTTTTTTGTTTTTTCTTTATAAGAATTTTAAATGATAGTTTTATTGTAGAATGAATAGTTAACGTTCGTTTTTAAGTTTTTAAGTGGTATGATTAATGTCTACAATTACGATTCAAAAAAGTTAATTTAATCTAAAAAAGATTATATTTTAAAATTTTGGTACGGCATAATTTATTTTGTTAAATTATTAAAATGAAATATTCCATTTCTTAATATAGAGAAACTATTGAATGTATTCGGCTAATCTCAATATTGCGCATATATTATAAGTAAACTTTTTATTTTTAGTAAAAGAGAGGAACTAAAATATCTTTCCGAAGGTCAGTATATCTAAAAATAATATCTTGTTCTTCAATCTCCTGCCTTTTTTTCTCTAAAAAGAGAGAATAACTCCACCTTTTTTACAGGTGAAGCATGGCCAGTGACTTTCTCAGAGAGCAGTTTTTATCACTGCTTAGATCTAAACAGCGTATAAAATGCCCTTTCTTGCATCGCGAAGCTTTTTTTTTTGGCTTGACATTTTTACTGTTGGAAGCTACAAGTCAAATCCGAATCCCGTAAAAGATTCCGTTAATCCCCAAAACATTGCCATTTGCTTGATTAATCATCCAATTAAAGCAAATTTTGTGAAAGTGCATTCGACTGAAGAGAGGTTACAAGTACAGAAAAGGATTAATTTATTTTCTTTTCGGACGGAATTTTTTTTACAGCTGTTTTTAGGATTTGGTTTTCTGTTCAGCTAAATTTTCTCATCACAGGCAGTCGAAACCATGTTTTATTTTATTTTATTTTGTTAATATTCATGGGAAAGTTCGTAGTTCTCAAATATTAAGCATTTGCTGTACAATAAATATAGATCAACTTTAAAAAGCATTTTAACAGTTAAAAAAAATGCCAGAAACGTATCTTGTAATTTAGTCAGCATCTTAACGTATCTTGAAATCTAGTCAGCATCTTAACGAATCTTGAAATCTAGTCAGTGTCTTAAATATCTTAACGTAACTTAACGTATCTTAACGTATCTAGTCAGACTGTCTGGTGGGAGTTTCTGGGTTTTCTCTCATATGACATGCAGATGCGGGACAATTACCCCTGAAGGCACCTTCCTCACTGGGATATACGTTACAAACATAAGTGGTACACAGGCTCACCGACGTTAAAAATATATAAAAATATTTAGAATTAAAAAAAAATATTTCTTAAAATCAGACGAATTGATTATTTGAATAAAAATACATTAAAAATATATTCTAGTTAATAATTTTATTAAACATCTAATTTTAACATTAACTTTTTAAATTTACTTAATTTTAGTGGATGTTAAACCACGTAAAATTACTTTTAATTAATAATTTATTGCGTTATAAACCCTTATTTATGTATTAAAATCTCAGAGCCGGAGTCACCTGGATTTCAGTTGGGTTTTTCAATTTATGAAGCCGGTTCGAGACCGTATTTAGTGAAGCCCAATCAAAAGCTTCTATGCCTATGCCAGAGGTGAGCACAATGAATTCGTTTATGAATAACTCCAGATTCCGGGGGTATTCGTTCAAAAAATGGTATTGCAGTCTAGCAGGTCTCCGCAGTTCACCCTGGGTAATGTTGAATTTGCTACATATCTCTCGTTATAGTGGTGACGAATTAGGTCAAAATGTCCAGCATTCAAATACCAACAAATATATTAATGTTTTTGCGTTGGGATGCACAAGTGGTTCCCTATGTGAAGTGTTGTCAGCATATCTGAGGATTATATGGGTATACCTCATTAAAAAATATTGTAAATATTTTTTTATGAATTTTAAACAAAATAATCATTCTATAACAAAATTGTATTGAAAAAACTAATAAACGAATCATGCTTAAGAAACACACTTTCAAAACTTGTGAAAATCAAATAAATGCACCAATCGTAAGAAATTTAAGCAATAAAATAAAAATAGCTGTTTTAATGGAATATTCAAAATAATAATTTTATCTTCAAAGTTACTTGTTTAATAAACCCTTTATATACACATAATGCTGAACAAATGCGTTTTATTAAAATTTTAAAAGAAACAATTTAATGAATTACTTTTAAGAACAGTTTACAGCAATTTAGCATACTTGAAATTCATAAAAATGTGAGTAAAAATACTACTTACTGGATTCGCTCTTCATGTGAATAACCAATGTAATGGGATCTCCAACATTGACGGGTCCGGATATTCTGATTCCGGATGGACCGAAACCTCTTCTCACTTCCATGTTACACTGAGGTGGAGGCAGCGTGAAGACCACCGGGCTTCCAGTCCTAAGTTTCACTGAGGCACTCCTAGCAACAGAAGATCTATTATCCAGTTTATTTCACTCAGTTCCCAACCATTCTTGTTAATAGTAGAATTAAAAAAAAAGACTAAAACTGAAACAATTTAAACTACTACAGAGGCATTTTTTTTAATAATAATTTCGAATGTCTACATGAATTAAATTTAATTGAAAAAAAAACCCTGAATGGCGTAAATTCAGAATATGATTTATTTATCAACTGTACCATTAAAATTATTCATTACTTTAAAATGTTGCTGGAAAATAGGGGATTAAAGACTATGTTTTTGCGCACTACGAAGAGAAATATTCCAATTAGATTATTAAATAAAGATGTGAAAAACATGTTTTTAATATTTCTACACGTAAAATGAATGACATAATTAATAAAAAAGGGAAATAACGTCAAAATCTGCATTTGGTCGAGAAAAAGATAAAAAAAGGATACCCCAAAAAAGGTATTTACTTTTTTTATTATATCTAAAGTCGCTCCCCCATGGGAAAAAAAAATTCCCCCCCCCCCAAAGAGTTATCGTTAAGTCTTCCCACATCTCTGTAGGAGTTACAAACAAAATTATAAAAGACTGATTTAACGCTAATAAAAAAAACCCATGATGTTCACCGATTAATGCAAAACATGTTTCTCAGTGTAAGTCTGTGTGCAGATTGTTGTATAAAAATTATTTTCCAGGTGAAAAAATTAAATAAGTAGTTTCAATTGATTGGTAAACCTGTGAATATTTATCGGACTGCAACAGTAAAAGATCGATTTACTACTGAAAAATACCTTAAATGTTGGTGTAGAGAAAACGTAGAAAGTTTTGCTAAAAGTTTTATGATCATTACTGGATTATCTTTTAACCGAAAACTTAAAATAAATAAATTTTAAAAATGTATCACAATGAACTGGGATTGCTATCAGAAATATGTTTTGACACATACTTTCATATTTTCGAAGAAGATATTCCATCACCTTACTGAAACAATTTTCGCTGTTAAGTTCCATCAGAAAAAGGCTACCAGTCATATCTCAAAATCTATTGCTATATATTTGGATAAAATGAGGTATGAAGCCATAATTAAATCTATTAAAGTCAAACGCATATTATCCAAGTCCTTTGATGTGTCTGCTATGGATTACTGTGCATTTGGCACTTTGCTTATAACTATTTATCCATATATATTTATATTATCTTATATATCGGTCGGTGCATGCATATTTGTTAGAAGTTCAGAATCCACGTTAAACTGTAGGTTCCACTCTAATTAGCTTAAAGTGTGAAAAATTGACCGTAGATCGATGCCTATGTCAAATCAAATGCCTTTCTATCTACACCAAATCAATAGATGCTTTATCATAATGTTAAGCACAAGAGATAGTGTCTCTCAGCTGTGATTCGTGATCAATCAAACAGTCTCGAAGTGGCCTGCATACTAAGAAGATTCTTTTGAGTGCATGGTG
The DNA here is from genome assembly GCA_021605075.1 of Caerostris darwini. Lineage (NCBI taxonomy): Eukaryota > Metazoa > Arthropoda > Arachnida > Araneae > Araneidae > Caerostris > Caerostris darwini. The sequence continues at coordinate 120,078 of BPLQ01014871.1, forward strand.
AAATATGAAAGTTATTCATTATGAGCTGTTAAGTGACAGTCAAACAATAACCACTGAAGTTTACCGTCAGCACCTGAAGCGTTTTAAAGCACTTTTGCAAATAAATAGAAAAGAATGATCTTGCAGCATGATAATGGAAAAAATTCTCACTACAATGCTTCCTAGAACAATGAAGAGTTTCCCATAAGAATTTCATTGCTAAATAATGCTTCACCCAATAAATTCACCCGACTTCCTCAAATAGATTTAGATACCATCTTAATAGTGGTTTAGAAAATAATTTACAGGACTTACGATGACAGGAAGACAGATTAAAATGAAGTTATGTTCCTTTTTTTTTAAAGAAAAATTTATTGAATTTTATAAAAAATAGAAAATCTGATGGGAAGATGACATTGAAAAAAATGATGACAATGATGAAGATTAAACAAATATATTTTTGCTAAGCCTTCATTTTTTTAAATCCGTAAAACGGAATAACGAGAAATAAAAATGGATTAAATACGTCAATAGTTCGATATTTAAGAAATAAAGAAAAAAGGATATTTTTTTTTAATACTCAAATTTTTGAAATTTTGTTTGCAATAATAATTTAAATAGAAATATTGATCGAACATATTAATGCTATTAAGAGTAAATAATTAGTATTTGGATATGAATGAGAGAGAAATATTTTAAACAAAATCAGAACTATATATGTAAACTTAACAATAATGCAAAATTAGAGCAACATATGAAAAGTTTTAAACAAATTATAAAATTTTTAAATTAATTTTCTTTTTTAATAAAACATATCAACATTTGAGATGAACGACGGGATTTTCTTCCGGCTGAAGTTGTTATCATAAGACTAACGCATTTTTAAAAATATTTAATCAATTATAATTAGTATACATATTTAATATTTCCAGAAAAAATACGAATACCCTTTAACAATATTATAATTGATTTATTTTTTCCATAATTTTATTTTTAGTATGAATTCGTAATACGGTTGCTATTAGAGAGAACGTCCAATTCTTCAGCTGGGCTTATATTATATCTAATGTTATTTATTAACAAGAGTTATTTTAATAATAAAGCAAGAATGAATACTCACTCCACATTAATAACAGGGAACGTGACTGTTTTCCAAAAGTCATAACCATATTCACATGTTACACGAAAATGTTCATCAATATCCTCTTCAATAACAGGGTTGTACTGAACAGTAACTGTATTGACCAAATACTGGGCTCTTTCTTGTCTTCTCTAAATGAATAGAAAAGAATAAAGTGATTTCAATTTATATTTATCGAAAGTAACATAGACTAATGATGAAAAATTAACAATCCATGCACTACATGAATCTTATTGCTCTACAATTAAAGGTGAAGATTACAGTGTGCAGTATACTAGTTTGATAAGTTATCAATTATCTTAATAACTGTTATTTTTGGCATCAATTAATGGGAAAGCAGATTTTTTACAAAAATATCATCTGCCATTTGTGAATGAAACCTTTTTGCATTCGTCATAAAAAATTGTTTGTAATTTGATATGCAGACCATGATTTACGATGATTGGTTGAAATTTGATATCTCTGAACAATGGTGGCTAAATTGCCGATTCGTATAACGACCTAGTCGTAAATAACTTGCTTGTAAGAAACCCTTGAAAAAAAATTATGGATTTGCTTCTTGAATATGCATTAATTTTTTTTCGGTTTCCTTTACTCTTTATAATTAATAACAATCAGTTATATTTGATTCGAGTAAACTTCTAGTGCAGCTATTAGCTATTATAGGAGCTTTAAAAGTATAAAATTTTATTTGTGTCTGGCAGGAGTAAAATACCTGGCCTTAGGATATCATAACTCAAGATCAATTCGTCATAATTAACCCCTGTCATAAAATGGATAATTTTTATATTATGAGTCATAGAAAATACCACTAAATTAAGAAGATATCCGTGCTGAAATTTCAGTTTAAGATTTCACATTTATTGCACTTCAGCAATACAGTTTAGTAAGTCATAATAAAAATAGGCAATTATATTTTATTGCATATTAAAGAATTTCTTCTCATAAATTAGTTATTTTAAATTATAATAGCAATAAATGGTGTGAAAAAAGGAAACATTTTTGTTTAGAAATTATACTCATTGATATGAGTTGACTTTTTGTAATCTAGTAATTTTCAGTATTTTTCTGTTATTGTTTGTGAAAAATAATAAAAACAACAAACACTTTTGATATACTACTGTATTATTGATTAACTACTATTTAATATATTTCATATTATTAATATTATATTATTATTGTTATTATTTATAATAATATTATATTATTATTATTATTATTATTTTATATTTAATATTTTTCTACCTTTTACCTGTACGATATCGAAGATGAATAAGTTATGTTCAATAAGGTCCATTTACTACAGGAAAATAAAATGTAAATTTTTATGGAATCAACGTCTTAAAATAGCTAGGAATCAAAGGATGAACTAATGGTGATGATGGACTGGCATTAATTACTAAAGATAATCATGCAAAATCCAGATTTATCTCAAGACATTCTTGGAACCGACGACATACTTTCTTCACTCTTTGGTCGTTGGAAATGAAATATTTATTTGTGTAATTTACAAATGTTCTTATATTAATTATTTTAAAGTTAATTTCAGTTTTAGAATAAGGTCTTAAAAATTTAATCAGGAGTTTATTGTCACGAAAAATAATTGTAGCTAAAACATCAGTAAAGTATTGTATTCAGAACCTTTATCTGTATCTTGAAATTGTAGTTTTTTTGTATTGATTTAGGTATCCTTACTTAGTCGCCAATAGCGTATCAGTAAATTTAGATTGTTTAAAAATTATGTTAAAAAACTACAAAAATTCAATAATTGACATTAATTACAAATTTACTTAATTACTTACTTAATAATTTCTTAATTAAGAAACTTAAATTACTTGATTAACAAATGAAAATAGAAAACGGATTTTTAATTTCAAGTGTTGGAGTTTTTTTTACCTTACTCTTCGTTTTCTTACTCTTTCGTATCTCATTTCATTTACTTAATTTATTTTTCTACATATTTTTGCTCTATTAAAGGGAAAAAAACATAGTTTGATCATAATTTTTCATTGTAAGAAAAGTCTTTCCAATAATATCTTATTGCATTTCAGTAAATATATTTATAGATTCATACCATGCAGTTTTAATAATAAAATATTATTTACCCTGGTAATTGGTCCTAAATTATCTTCAGAAACTTCTTGCTGTCCTAGTGTACCACATCTATTCAATCTGATGAAAAACTCATAGTGATTTCTTCCTGATCCATTGACATAGTTGCATGATGAATCTTGAGTATAACCAGAACTGTATATCAGGCCATCAAAAGTTCCATTAAAGCGCATTGTTACTTTCATGTGGTTGTCAAAACAATCCGCTTTGATATCTGAAAATGTACAATAAGCCGCTTAAGAATAAGCATTAAATTTAATAAACTAAGCTTAAACACTCTCAAAATATTTCTTAGAAATGGCTTTGAGATTTATCTATGCATATAACCCTTCAATTAAGCCTACATAAAACAGATATAAATACTTAATATGTCTTTAACATGAATATGATTAAAACTGGATAAATAATTCACTTTGCTTTTATTTAAATTATTTGCTGACGTAATTAATAATCACTAATAATTTTTTTCGTCACAATAATTCAATTCAAGTAAGAATATTTATTGAGCAAGTGATTTGAAAGATGTAAAATCTTGAACAGTATTTGTCAATCAAGACATTTTAATATATATTGAAGGAATAACTTATAATGAAAATTTTTTTTTGTATTGTTATAAAGTTATTAAAAATAGTTTTACTTACATTCAACTCTCGTTAAGTTTTTTGTCGAGACCACAGTTCCCACAGAAAATGGTTTTACAGAAGTATCTGATGGTAGATAATTGTTTCCGAATCCAGGTTTAGGATAAAAACTCGCCGGTCTTGCAGTTTCTATACTTGGTTTAGGAATTTTGCTATTGGCGTCATTAAAAAGTGGATTTGATTCAACAGGATCTTCTGTAATAATATCATATACTGGTCTGTTACCTAAGTACGGTCTAGATTCTTCGGGTTTTACAGGTCTACGGCTTTCTGAGGGAGAATTTTTTGAATACACAGGAACCGATTCAGATTGTCTAGTGTATTCATAATCTGCTCTTGAGTGTTCAAATAACTCGAGATCGTGAGAGGAGGTTCCACTAGTGCTAGGCTTATAAGTTATTCCGTCAGGTTTAGAGGATGGTCTTTGGTAATCAGGTCGGTATGGGCGTCCAAAACTACCTTGAGGAACATATGGATGATTAAAAGATGGCCTGTATGGTTTGGCAGTGGCAGAATTAAAAGTAGATTGACGAGTTGAAGGCTTTTCCTCCTGAGAGGTCTTAGAGTAACTATAATTTGGTCTGAAAGACGCTCTTTGGCTCTCAGAATCAGGTCTAACTGGCCTAGTATACTCATTGTCTTGTCGTATAATAGGAGTGCGGGAATCAGGTGTTGGTCTATAATACGGATACTGATTTATAGGTGAATCAGGTCTGTATGGCCTGACTAGATCTATTTCCTGTCGGTTAGTATATCCTGGGTCAGGACGTGCTGGTCTTACTCTTCCTTCAGGATACCTTTCTTGCTTATTTTGTATTCTTTTAGGAATTCTTGTAGAGTTTACAATAAGTTTTGTTTCCTTGGAAGAATCTTCGTTACTATCACTATATTCAAAATTATCTTTTTCGGTAGTATCTATGGTAGAATCTGGAGAATATTCAAAATGATCAGCTGTTGAAGTGGCTTCTTTGAAATCGGTATATGATTGATTTGGTCCTTCACGTTGCTCCCTAAGTGTTGAGAGAGCTGAATTATTATTCTTTAAGTCGAGCTGAGAATCAGTCGTAACAGTACTGACTGAGAGCATTTCATTATAACTTTGGGAAACATTCTGGACACCATTATTTTCCTTTACAGCCATATCAGTTTCATTAATTCTTATTTCATCATTCTTTGCATTCATTTCGACAGTTGTCATTAGAGTTTTATTCTCATTTAATTCTGTATCACTTTCGGTTTGTGTAGTAAAATAAGGTTTGCTTGACTTTTCGTAGTAATGTAGCGTGGTAGCATTTGCCAATGGCTCAGTTGAATCTAAATCAATGTAAAGGCGTGTTTCGTTTTCATCCAAGAGATCTAGAGTTGTTAGGGCTTCTGGTTTTATCATGCTCTTTGTAGACAAATCAATAGATTCTTCATCTCTTAACATTCGACCAGTTACATTTAGATTATTATTCAAAGTTTCAGTTGAATTTACATGGGAAATTATTTCTTCGTTATTATTATTTCCAACGGTCTGATTTTCTGAATCATTCATCGAATGAGAAAGAGCAAATGGCATATCTTCAGTAGCCGATACATCTGACTGGCTAGTCAAATCCAAGGTTACATTGTCAGAAGTAGTCAAAGTATCAGGAACTTTTCTAGTGATGACAAATTCTTTTAGATTTTCTGTATCTTCAACTGCTAGATCTTTCGTAAGGGAAACAAAGCGACCTTCACTAGATTCGGAATCAGATGTGAAGTTATCGTTTTGTTTTTCTGTGACATTTGATATTGTTTCATTATAGTCAAGCAAGCTCAAAGTAGTACTAGTAGAGCTTGTTTGTAGAGATTCAGTATCTGTATCGTAAGGAATATCAGTACCGAATGTCTGCAAAAGAAAAACGGTTTTTTAAAAATGAAGCAGAAAAGATTCCTTTACATTCGACGAAAGTTTATAGAGAATATAAATAAAATAAAAACTTAAAGTTTAAGCATTATAACAAAACTAATTGATATTCATATGTTTAAATATTTAAAAATTTTAAAAATTTAGACTTTAAATTAAATAATAAAATCAAAGATGCCTTTAAAAATATGCTTCTTAGAAACTTTTTTATCACATATATATTTAAAATAATAGTATTAAAAAGTATCGTTTTTTAAATTGTTCTAATTTCATCAATTTTTATTACGATATATTAATACTTAAAGTATAAAAACATAAAGCCATCTGCAGAATAACTTATTATCCATAAAATAGAAGAAAAATTGCTACAAAACCATGAATGAGTAATTGATAAAAATATTATGATTGAAAGTAGTTAAAACCTTTATATAAAATCAATTAAGCCATTGTAATGTAACAAAAACAATACAAATTATTATTTAATTATAAATCTTAAATGGAAATATAAAATTAAATCCTTTTTTCAGTCGAATCAAATGAGGATGAAGAATGAATTGATGAATTAATTTTCAGTAATAATGAAAATGATACTTGAAAGTGCCGTGAAGAAAGATTATGAATAAAAATAACTTACGTGTGTTCAATAGATAATAGTTGATGAAAATTCTCTAATAAAATAATAAAACATACTTACTCAATGTTGATTTGTATTTTAGTTTTTCACAAATTCGTCCTTATGTAACTTACTAAATGTACATAAGAAATTTATACTTACTTAATTGTATACAGACCCATCTGCTGTAGTAAACGCACAGAAGTGAAGTGTAAGGAGCTGATAATTTTACTAATGCAATTTTTAATGTGGCAGTGATAATTATAAAGATAATTTATTGCTCGTTTTTTTAAGGACATATTATACATACATATTATATTTGTTTTCAATAGTTATAATAGATAAATTTAGAGCTTAATTTTCTGGAAGTGTTGAAATAAAAATAAATAAAATATGATAAAATGAATTGAAAACATTAAGAGTTTCATCAATATTAAGAGATCAACATTATTGACGAATTAGTATTGATTTCATGCAAGAAATAGCATTGAGTGAATAACTTTTATTAATTTAAGTGCAGATTGTCATCTAGTTACAAGGAATACAGGTATAAATTATAATATGAGTATTATTTATGTAAAAGTAAAAATAATATTACTTAATAAAAACTCTTTGGATGAAATAAACTTTCAAGTTCATTAAATATTTTCTAATGCTGTTTCAAATTAATTAAAATATTTTGTGAAAGTAAAATTAAAAGATTGATGTTTCTTAAATTTATTAAATTAGAACATTTAAATTAAAACTTTCGGATTTATTATTGGGATTCGTTTTATGGTATCATTAATATTTACTATTATTTGAGGTTTTAGAAAATTAAATTAGCGAAGAAGTATCAAAATTAGTTAAATATTTCTAGAAATTAAAATCCTGATGTATTAAATTTCAAGCAAAACTATAAGTTTTCTTACTTGAATTTGTAATTTATATGCTTCTTGCAGTGAATTCAATTAAATTTTTTCATCATAATTTTGTTTTAAAATATTATATTTCATTTTGGCATAACAATGCCGAATAATTTTTTAAAGCAATTGCTTTGTTGCCAAAACTTCCACTAGCCACGATTTATACTGCAACCAATCGATAACCACGATGCAGCCAATAAAGCAAACTGCATTGTTGAAGGAAATCATGTGAGACAAAGTATATCAATTACAGTAGCGTGTCTCACTTACATACGTAATTGACCGTTTTCACCTGCTCTATAGATAGAAGATGGTACACCTTGAATCATGCGACTCAACAGTTGCTACTATTTTATCATCAGAAATATTTGCCTTGAAGGAGAAAAAAAGTGTTTTCTACGAAGCTTTCACTGCTCGCTTTTTTGCGTTTTTATTTCAATAGTTCGTTGAACGCATTGAGCGTAAATCATGACTTCATGTCTTGTACCATAAAGTAAGATCGAGACCTAAGTTTGACCTCTCAATGTTAAGGTTTACCACTTATGAATGCCTTTTTTTGTAAAATGTTTTGCTGTCTTGCTTCGAGACTGGTGTTAAACTTTAGTACAGAATGAGACATAATTTCTGTTCAGAAAATTGCATTTTGTCGTAAATAAAAATTTTATTTTGTAGTACATGCAGAATATTGTTGTATTGCATCAATTATCTTAAAGAACTATTTCTTTTCGGCGTCATCCTTTTATTTATTTAACTTATGTGGCTCGAATAAAATTTAACAAAAAAAATAAATAAATAAAAAGACATTATAAGAACATTTAAAATTATTTTGGCATTAATATTCTGTATTATTTTTAAATTTTCATTAGAAATGTAGTATACAAATATTTAAATTCCAGTTTATATTATAAGATATTTAAAAAATTGTATTAATGAAAGCAACTTTGGAATAGAATTATCTTAGGATTTAAATATTAATGAGAAAATAAGCATGCATACACGCATTAATCATAAACTTATACAAAAACTTATATATAATTTTATTAAACATATACCTAATTTTATTACACTTATATATAAATTTATTAAACTTATACATAATTTTATTAAACCTATACATACTTTTAATAATCTTTATGCATAATTTCATTTATAAGATCCTTAAAATACAGTAAATTTTGGCAGTTTAAGCTGAAATTATAATATGCCTTTAAATTGTTCACTAAAATGTATCCTGACTTTTTCTGTTGTTATCCAATAAATTTTAAATGTGTTATTTTCATTTTTAAGTTAATATAATTAATACGAAAATAAATGTTTTAATTAAGTAATGTGCAATCATAGACATCATAGACATCATAGACATAGACATCATCATTACGATAAAGCTTTTTCTTACACTTGTAGAAATCCCGATTACAGGTTACAAGTTACTTAAGACAAAACATAAATACCAATAAATAAAGAAAAAAATTATGAAATAAAAACAATAAACAATATCTCATAATTTTAAAATATAAAATAAATTTTATTAAATAACCTATTTTGAAGTCCATGAACCTTAGAAAACATAATTGATGAAAATCATGTTGAAAAACCCTTTAATGTTTCAATAACGTGTTCTTGGTTACGAACAAAAAGAGAGAAAGAGAGTTAATAAAAAATGCCATTAAAATCATGTTAATAGGATTATAAACTTAATTGTTAAATGCTGAAGTTTTTTGATGAATTTTCTAGTAACAAAACGTGCACTAGGGAATGGAATATAAAACGCGAGATCTTATTTTTTAAAGTATTTAACTACCTTCCCTGCATATTTTGTTTAAGTCTGTCAGTGAAGAAGTATAGTGACCTTTTTATACCCCTATTTTTAAATTTAAGTCCTTTTAAGATCCTTTTTATAGCAGTTGTTTTCGATGATCTTGGAACGATGTAAGTTTAAGATGTTTATCATTCTTAGAAGATTAGAATTTAAAAAATAAAAAAACATTGACTTGTTTTCGCACTTAAATGCAAAGTAAAGTAATGATCGAGTAGCTTTTTGAAATTTCGGAATAAACAAACGTGAATGCATTAATCATAATCTTCTAAAGTACGATAGCAATTAAATATCTATCTGTTATCCTCAGGATTCTCTTTCTTAGAAGGCATTAATTTTTTAATGAGAAAATGAGCATCCATCTTTATTTCCTAAAATTTTTACACATGTTTAATCAAACGAGAATTTGATAGTTTATTAATGATTATTAATTATTTTAATTTGTCTGCAGTTATGTTCAAATGTTGTAGACAACTTAATGTGTGTGTGTGTTCTTTTTGCAATGACATTTATTTCTGAAGGAATAGTAATTAATTTACTAGTTTGTGTTTCAAAATAATTTATTCTAAAACATTAATTAGACATAATGCACCTCTTAACTGCAATTGTTTAAATTTAGTTTTTATTCCCCTTATTGTTTGATTAGTAGAAAACTCATTAATTTAAAAAAAAAGAAGCATTGCCCTTAGAAATAATTTTAAATTAAGTTCATATATATATTACGAGTAATAATATTTTAATTTATTTCAATTGCATCTGCAAAAAATCATCACTTATATTCGTAGGTGAATTCAGTTTATATTCACGGGTGAAATGCACTATTCAATTTGCATCAGAAACAAATATATTGGAAAATAACTAATAACTCATTTATTATATTAATTAAGCACTACTCATTTATTATATTAATTATCATTTATTATATTATTTAATTTAATTACTAATTATATGAAATTAAACTGCATAGAATTTAGTATGATCCTTTTATAATTTTGCTTATCCTTTTTTCTTTTAACACTGAGTATTATAAATATATTAAAATTTTGTTAGTTCTATACGAAAATTATCTATAGTATTATATAATAATAACTTAGTATTATATATAAATAACTGAGAACTTGAAATATATTATAAAGTATTTCAAAAATAAATATTCTTACCAACGTTGAAAATGACACTATTTGTATCAATAAGAGTATTGATATCATATTAAACTTTATTTTGGCCATAAGATATCTGAAAAGAAAGAAATGAGACATTTTAAGTATACAAAGGTTACAAAAAATCATGAAAATAAATTTTTAACATTAAGCAATTAACATAACCGTAAATTTTATTTATAAATAAAAATGCATTTCATTCCTTAAAAAAAGGACAATAATTGAATTCCAAATTAAAAAAAAACATAATAATTTTATTTGTTGTTTAAGTAATTGGCATCTAACAGCCTAATAACACACTTGAATCCAACAACAAATTGCAGAAATCGTTTTGACAGAATAAAACATATGTTAGTTCAAGTAAGGAATTTCATTCACAACAGAAGCTTTTGTCATAATTTTTAAGAAGCGTGTCATAATCATAGCCTTGTCAATAAATGAAAACAATTTCCTTATAATCAAAGCTTCGGTGAAAAATTAAAATGATTTTCTTTTCTAAAGTTTGAATGGTTATTTATAATCATTCCTTTAGGCTTTACAAAAATGAATCGGACTTTAAAGACGGAGAAACAATAATTGATTGTGTTAGAGCTCGAAAAGTTACGGCTGTTTATTAACCATTATTATTGTTATCCCTTAGGCTCTAATTCCTTAGATAAATTTCTATACTCCGTCAAAATGACAGCAATTCACGACTTAGAGAAACGTTTTTTTTTGTTCTTCTTCGTAAAAGAAACGAGTAAATTCTTTGCTTTTGACAACAGTTATTGATTTTTTCTTATAATTTAAAATATCTGAAGCCACTTATGGTCTTTAAGCGTCTGAAATAAAGATAACTGCAATTTAAATTATTATTCTTTCAAAGGAAGGCGCATTTATCTTCTTCTAGTATATTCTTCACATCGATGAATACAAGAATAAATAGTTTAGACTTTTTTTTTAAATAATTTTTTTTCTGCTATACTTGAATTATGTTTACTGAACCTGTATGGGATGGCGTGTTGGGTATTCGAACTAAAGAATCTTGAAGCTCAACATGTGGTGTAAAATCGCAAGATTGAGTATGCATACTGTGGATTGGCATGGTAAATCTATAGGCCAAACAATTTTTCCATTGTATTCGAAGACTTAGAGAAAAAGGTGCAAACCTGAACTGCCATCCTAATGGGTATTCGTTTCACATACTGGTCGCAAAAGGTTTATTTAGCATAACAGGCAACTGCTGTGCATCCTGAGTAGAGCTGAATTTGCTACATATCTGACTACGAGGTCAGACATGTAGCTGTTAAAAACATCAGATTAAATTGTTCAACATTGGGAAATACACAAATGCATTTTAATACGTTATTATTCAAAATTGTAATGAGACTCATAAATTGCAACAGCAAAGCTGATCGAAATGTTATTTATTTAGTGTCAATTTATAAAAGTACAGAAATTTCCATTTCATTAGCTTGCCTTAAAAAAAACTACTAATAATAATTAATTGAGAATTTATTTAGGAGACATTCTGTATAATTTGAAATGTTATATATTTTAATTAGCCATATAAATTTTTAATTATTTTAAATTTTGCCTTTGGTTTGTTCTTTATGAGAAATGATAGTTAATATTGATTTAAAAAAATTCTTCCCTAGTTTACTTACTCAAATTAAATCATTAAAGCCAGCTATCTTAATTTTACAAATAGTTATTGTTTAAACAAAGCAATTAGAAAGCATATTAGTTTCGAATTAGGCAAGAGAGACAATTCGCAAATGAGAACATTCGTATAGCTAAATATATGAAAACAATTCGTTTAACTGAATATACGTCTTGAGAAATCTATTTATATTTGTGAAGTTATTTTCTTCAATTAATTTGGAATTTTTTTGTGAAATAATTGTTATAAATTAAGCTTAACTATAAACTTTACTTGGCTTAAAATATTTTTAAAACATTGAAACTACTATATAACACATAATTTGTAAAAGTTCTACTGAAATTCTGGATATACATTCAACTTAAAATTGATGTGGAAGTTGTGGTACACATATTTTAGGACTGGAATCGAGAGTGTATGACCCAAATTCAATTAAATCATTATTACGTCTTACGTCTATAAGTTATAAGAATAGTTATTGATTAAACAAAGCAATAAGAAAGCATATTAGTTTTGAATTAATAAGGAGAGACAATTCGCATATGAGAACATTCGTATAGCTAAATACTAGATAGGAAAACAATTCGTATAACTGAATATATAACTCGAGAAAGCTATTTATACTTGTAAGGTTATTTTTTTCAATTAATTTGACATTTTTTTGTAAGCATTTGTTATAAATTACTACTATAACTATAAACTTGAATTAAAATAATTTAAAAGCATCGAAACTATTGGAATAGGACACATAATTTGTAAAACTTCTACTGAAATTCTGGGTATGCATTCAACTTAAAATTGATGTGGGAGTTGTGGTATACATATTTTAGGACTAGAGAGTTTATGACCCGGATTCATTCTATTTTGTTGGACTTAAAAAAATTACGACCCCATGCCACGCTTCAATTCGTTAATTTAAGGTTTCTTGGTTCTTGTTCATGTTTATCGCAAAGGTAGTTTAAAAATATAATATACACTTTCCCTTTTTTTATATCCTACTCACCGATATTTCTATCCTTAAAAGAATGTTGTTATTATACCTTCCCCATATTCGTGATGTAGATCGGTGTAGAGATTTACAGCAGGATATGTAATTTTTTTCCTAAACGATCACTGAGACAGATTAGTTTATGTGTAAATCTGGATAAAAGATCTGTTGTTTGGGGGCTGCAACGCATAGTGAACCCAGCAAAGCGTAAATTTTTTTGACAAAACTTATACTTTTCTTTAATTGCATGGGAGGAAGTTAAAAACAGCTGTTTTTCACGCTTAAATGATCGAAAAGTGTTGTTCTAGTGCTTTAGGTTTTCCACAATTTAATAATAACTAATTGAGTGGGTTAGCAAACTGGTGAATCGGATTATGGGCACAGAATTATTTAGAAATTGTTTGTAAATAAGATAATGATTTTTTAAGAGATGAAATATTAATATGGCTTCTATCTTATCCGAAGTCAGTGGTCTGATGATCAATTGGCTAGCGCTCTGGCCTTTAGTACCACAGGCTTCAGATTTGAATTCTGGCCGTGGTATGGATGTTTGTGAGTGATTCGGAATCCACAGGTAAACTGTAGGTCCGGGTCTAATTAGCCTAAAGTGTGCAAAAAATGACCGTAGAGTGACAAACCAAACCTAACTCATCCGAAGTCACATTTGTTATGAATTTGATTCGAGTGTTAAAAAAAAAAAAAAAAAAAAAAGCGGCCAGATGGCCAAGTGGTTAACGCTCTGGCGTTTGGTACCATTGGGTTCAGTAGCATAGGTATTTGGTAGCGGTTCGGACTCCACTTTAGCTCCCGGTATGTTTATTCTGCATGTGCAAAAAGTGATCTTTCATCGACAAACCATACCAAATCTTGTACAAAAAGAAATTTTACAGCTTCCTGATTTTCTTTTGTCTACTTTTTACAAGTTTTTTTGTAGATCGTATATTAAACAAATACAATTATGATCATAATAATATAATATTATTTTACAAATAAAAGAAAAATATAGACCTCCTAGATGTAAATAAGAAAGAAAAAATATATTAAAAAAACAGCCAATGATTTTATTTCGTTGTAAACTTGGTGGATTGGTTTTAACATAATTATATAAATTATAACACAGCCCATTTGACATAAGAGCAATAATATCTTTATGTAATTACAATTCATCACAATGTACTTTTTTTACCAACAGACCCCAATCGAAAAAAGCTAAGTTATTTTTAAAACGTGAATGCGCTTAATCACACAAATTTATATCACATTAGCTATTAACGAGAATTACAAGACGACATTAGCTGAACTAGTTCTTAGAAATTACATGAATAAATTTTCATTCAATCAAAATAATATGAAACGTCTGTTTAACATAATTGACTGAGCTGATTATCTAAAGCAACAAAAAATAAACGATTTAGGAGAAGATAGAATTGATGATTTACTATAGCACTTAAGGAAAAATGTAATGTTCATAAAGATATAAATTAAGAAAAAAAATTTAACCTCTACATTTTTTTTGACGATGAATGCATACAAAGGTAGCTATGTATTGGAGTATAAATAAAAAAAATAATAAATAACTATTCATTATTCTAAGAAAAAATATAAAAAATGAAAAGAGTTGTCAACGTCATAAAAATCAGTGTCCAGACTGTTATTTACAATGTTTTATTCAATAAAATACAAAAATAATTTAAAAGAATGCTATAACTAAATAGCTCAACTAATTAACTCTAATAACAACTAAAATTATAACAACTAACAAAAATAACAACAAATAATAACAACTAACTCTTTATAACAACTAACTAAAATTATAATTATAGATCACTAAACTAACTCAAACTATGATTTTAGATAATCATAATATTATATATATATATATATAAGCATTAAAAATTAAATACAAATTGATGCTATTAACGAAGTAAGACTAATATCAAGAGCATTTTTTAAGCATTTTTCTTTTTTTTTTTTTTTTGTCTTAAAACTTTTTTTTTCATTAAATTTAATCCTCATACGAAACATTATGTAATTAGAACGACTCAATGATTTGAGTTCTTATCTTCTGATCAAAATGAACCTTGTTAGAAGCGTGCAAGAGAGATGAAGCTTCTATGTTAACATCGAGTAAGAACACTAAAAATCCGTAAAATGAAATTATCTTTTCGTAGGATTTGAAGAAGAGGGTGTGAATATCCACAGTTGTTGCTACTATATTCAACATGGGTGGTACCAGGGGCCAATATTAACTCTTTAAAGTTGTGGATAAGTTTCGTGGTCTAAGGGGTGTAACACGAGTACTTTCTCCGTATTTGAAAAAATATATATTAAAGATAACTTTGTGGTTGTCTTTTTTACAGTCAAACTTCATTTACTATGGATTTAGAAAAGATAAATTTATTTTTAACAGTTTTTCTCCTTTCCTTTTGTTGTTGTTCATTGATAGGATTCATATTCCACTTATGCTTACATATAAAACCCATGATGAAGGTAGGGCATTGAGGATGCTTAGGATAATTGCTCGCAATTGCTTGTCGTGTGAGAAAAAACCGGAATAATCCCATCAAACAGGCTAACTTTCGGTGAGATACGCTTATATACGATGTCTAAATCACCATCGAGTCTTCTCTTTTTGAAAGCAATGACTGTAAGGAACTCCTAAAACGGATGCAAATTTGAGCTCTCCTTCGCGCCATCTGCTTATTTTACCTCTGGGCTTTGAATCTGGCAGCTTTTCATTTTAAAGTGAAATTTACTTACCGATGTTGTATTTAAAACTGGTGATTGATTTAGAAGTATTATTTACAAGACAATTAGATAAGAATAACTGTAAAATGGACATCACTCTTATCTTAAAATAAAATTTTCATTTAATTTTTATTTTATTTCATTATAAGAACTAACAGCAAAATATAATAATAAATATAATCACAATACTTTAGACGAACATAAGTTTGAATCCGATATGAACATAAAAACTTCTAGAAAATTGAAACAGCTAAACTTAATGATAAACAACTGCTAAAATTTGTACTCAATTAGGAAACGTGATGGTATTACCTAATTCCACATAATAGCTTAATAGCGTGAGGAGTTAAGATTTGTAAACAAAATTATCTACCGTTATAACAGAATTTAAATTCTAAGTTATTATCAGGCACATATATCTACTGTCATTAAGGAAATTCTCGGCTAAGATTCCATTAATTCGAGAACGCGTCATTCGCAATTACCGTAGCTTTCTTCCCGAGGTGTTTCTATGGCCGACAAAGAATGCTGACGCTCTTGTCATTAATCCTAACCAACGACGTGAAAAAGTCAATTATTTGCATGTTCAGTCAACATCATTTCAGAAGTGCCGAAAAGGGAATGACTCGTGGTGAACTTTTCCTGACAGCCATGTGATTCAAATTATCACTATCTTGAACCAAAATATTAAAGAAGACGCTTGAATGGGAAGAAACACTATCCTAATGAACCTTGATACAATTGTTGCGTTATTCTAATTATGATTATCAGTTCTTGTTTTAGATTTGCAGAACGTGTTTGCAAAAGTATAAGTTTTGTTTCATCTTTTTGCATACTTCAAAGCATCCAGCTTTATGTTAAGAAAAGCTATTACATTATTTTTTGCAATACCACTGTCATTTGCCCTTGTCAGACAATTGCACTCATCTATAACATTGATTAAAGTGCTGTTATGAAATTATTAGTCGGAATAGTTTAATTAAAGTGCTCTCTAGTTTTTTTAATTGTTCTTATAATTGCAAAGGCCTGTTTCATAAAATGGAAACTATAATTATAAAAGAGTAATTTTATTTTTTGTTGTTGATATTTCAGCATATTCTTTTCTTTATTATTCTGCAATGAATAATTTCAACGCTTTCGCTTGTCATGCATCATTGTCAATCATCTTTGTAAAGACATTAGTTACTTCAGAATTTATTTTTAAAATTAATTTAAATGGTTTTATTTAATAAGAGGATGCTGGTTGAAACAATTTAATCGATGGAAATTGTCCATCAATTAGCTTTTAAAGATCAAAGAAAATTCACAATACTCTAAAACATGTCTTTGTTAAATGACGAAATGGAATTTTATCTTTTCTCATAGACAAATATTAAAATCTTTAATACGTTTTTTTTATATTTATAAATGATCTTTAAAAGCATGACTAGTTTTTTTCAAATCTGTAAATTCAGAGTAATCGGATTTCGATAGAATTTAAAGGGTCGGTTGAATCAACCACCAAATAACTTTATTACTATCCTTACCTATTGAATTTACTCATTTTTTATTGAAGTGAAAAACATTGCAAAACAATTTATCTTTTCAGATGAGAAAGTAAAGACACAATAAATACTAATGCTCAAAACTATGGTGACATTTCAAGCATTGAGACACCGAATCCTTATTAATGATGACAGTTGTAGAAATTGTTTATACTCAAATGAATAGTTTTTTATTTGGATAAGCTCATTTATAAGAATTATAAAAGTCGGCATTCATATTCAATGTAACTAGACGAAAAAATACTGTCTCTTTTCATAATAAATATTTTATCGTTTTTAGAGCGATATTTTGAGACAATTTATTTTATAATACTTCCACTAGAAATGGTTTTGAAAATATAAGATTTATGTCTATTATATAAGTGACGTATTTTTAATTTGAATTGTGTTAATTGAAATTTAATAATAAAAAAATATATGACAGGACAAAACAATTTACTTAAAAGATGATTTACAATAATAAAAAAACTTAACAATGTTTTTACTTTTAGAAATCAAAAGACAAATTGTTAATGTTACTGAATAATTTGTACTGTCATCTCTGCGTGTAAACTTTAGAGTAGTTTTTGTGATGAAATAATGAACATTATAAATTCTGACTGGAAAATCACTTTATACGATTTGATATTAAAAAAATTATATTCTAATTTGATACAAAATGATAAATATGTAAAAGCAAAATTTAAAACTACAACCGATACTTATACTTGAAAATGATACAAAATAAAAATTCACTACTTATGCAATATTTACGATATCCCTTCAATTATAACTTAACCAAAGCGGATGAACGAATGAGTAAAAATGAAATTTCAAAGTCATGCTCAAAAGCTTGTTAATTTATTTTTCTTAGCAATTAATTCTTGTAAATAAAGTTTTTAAAATAATTGAATTTTTTTTAATGCATAGAATTGTAGTATAAATAATCCTGCTTCGAATTTTTTTCTTCACCGCTGCATTATCTTTTGATATCTACTCTGCAATATATTTTTAACTATTGTTCTCTGATTTATACGCTTCATTATTTGTTCTTCATTTTTTAAATAAAATTGCACGGTTTCTACTTGGGCGTTGTTCTCTTTAGAAACATTTTATATTGCGGCTGTTACACATATTTCAAACAACTATGAGGCCTCGAAAGCTTCGCATTATTTTCTTCTCAATTTGTTTAACCTAAACAACCTTTCCGCAAACCTTCTCTGAATCGTTATAATCATTCGATAGGAAAACAAAGAGAGTGGAAGTTTCAGAAAGCTTTCTTTTCCATCTTCCATTCGACAGTCAAGACACGATCTAATTATCCAAGTACCGAGAGATTTAATGAAGGTGGATTAACAGGAAGAGAGCCTACAGGACTACCATCCCCAAAAGGCCTGTTGTCAGCAGCAACTTAATAGGAGTAGCGTGTAAAGAAAGGGAAAGTTTACTCTATCAGGTGAATGACATATAAATATGCACCCTGCCTCAAGGTCATTAATGGGGGGGAAATGGAGTGATCTATACATAAAGATATTAAACACGTTTTGACTCTATGAATGTCATATCTTAGAAATTATGATTTGTTTGGGTTTTGTTTCTGTGACTGGGCCCAAATAAGTGTCTGGCTTAAGTATATGCCCTGCATTTAAATAGCTGCTGGGAAGAAAGCGGAAATGTTCAGAGGACTTCCACTATGATCAAGGCGATAAATGACAATAATAGTGTACATGGAATGCTTTTTATCCGGAAAGACATCTCTTTAATCGTGTCTTTTATCACTGTTTTATGTCATGTCGATGACAATCGATTTATCCAATGTAAACACTTCAAATTTGAAAACAAAAACCAGGCTTGATAAGATAGGGAATATTTATGTTGAGTTAAAAATGATGACAATCGAAGATAGATTTTAACAATGTGTGAACACAATGGATTTGATAGAATTTCATTGTCTTGTCAGTTTCCAGGTTTCTCATTCGTCTTTTATTTTTTTATTTTACACGATCGACAGATTAAAATACTTTACTTAAATAACAGTTTGGTTAGAAATTTTATCAATTAGACAAAAAAGGGAAAATGGAAAGCTGAATTACTTACATAACGCATATACATTTGCAAAAAGTAGAACAATAACAGAAATGCATTTAGTTTTGACCATTCTTATGTGCTCAAATTTAAAGAAATATTTTTAAGTGAGTTTTTCACTAATAAAATAATTGAAATAAGTTTAATTAAAACTACTGAATAAAAGAGTTACGAAAAGTTTTAAAGATATAATTGAATATCATACATTAATTTATAACATTTTAACTTTAGCGTGAAATTTACATAAAATGATGAATATACAGTTGCATATGAATACATAAATAAGATTTCGATTTTAGAAATCGTATTGCCAATATAACTTTTATATTTGATAGTTTTATACGAATATCGGATTGCGTTCGCTCTATTCCTTAGCATTTTATACGTACAAATAAATATATATATATATATATATATATATATATATATATATCGCTTATATTTATTAAAAATTAGGTAAGGCATTGAATTAAAACGCAAGATATTTTTCTGCCATTTTAATATTCTATTTAAATAATGCTATGGTACAATGCTATTAAATAATAATAAAAAAAACCAGGAGCAATAGCAAGTATAATAAAATGAAAGTCATTTTTCTTGAATTTGTATAATTACATATTTCTAAGATTCAATTTATCAGCTGCAATTTCAACAGTCACTACGAGTCAGCAATTAACATCATGGACAGCTTGCGATCTTCGAAAGTAAATTCCCCTTCTTGAAAGCTACTCAACATTAACTAGTTTCTCCAAAGAAATTCCACATCCAATCTTCTTAATTTTGTAGGAAAAGCTTAGACTTAATCACACGGAGCTAAGTGACAGTAGTATTCACTCTTGTCTAGTTCGCCTGTAATGCTTTTAGAAAAATCTTCTACTCAAACACTAAAGCAAATTATTAGACCATGCGAGTTTCTTTCCCAGAACGGTCAAATGTCGTTAGAAAATAAGCCTTGAACCATCACTTATTACTGACAGAAAATAGAAACCGAAAGAAGAGCTAAGAATGCGGAAGATGCAAAAGGTGTCTCATTTGACAGCCCGGTGCTTTCTACAAAAGGAGAACTTTATGATGTTCTTCTGTTAATGATTATCATATTATACAAATGTTATTGAAGGTTTTCCTCATTTACAGTTGTGATGAAATGCCAGAGGCAAGTTATATCTACCCCGTTTATAGGTATCTACAAAAAATTCAACAGCACGGTCTTTGATTATAACACCTAATTGCTTTCTTAGAAGAAGGAATGGTTGTTTGGCGTCGTTGTTTCTGACTGGTATCTTACATTCCCCAAGGCATTTAAGGCAAACGGATTTACTGCAGTAGTATAGTGCAATTAAAATTAAGTTAAACAGTACGTATTATCTCATTTTTCACTCATTTGAACAAGCGGAAAATGTTACAAAATGGAATGTAATTCAGCAACAAATTCCTGTAATATTATTTTGGTAGCAATAAGTAGCTATTTTATTGAGGTTTCAGGGCCTTCGTGTACGTTTTTTGGAAATTATACTCACTTAAAAACATTAGACAGTTAAATAAATGTTCCATCAAATTGCTTTACTCTTATTTAAATAATCACGAAATAATAAAAGTTTCACGTTTCCCTTTAAGACTTGACATGAACTAAAACTAATTATAATTAACTAATTAATATTAAACAGTACAAAATACACATAAGTTTCATAGCCTGAAGAAATACTTATGACTCATTTGGAGAAATAAATTCTATCAAGAAATCAGGTCCTTTTAAATAAGGAAAAAATCATTTTTAAAATGTGATTATTTAAGAAATTAATAACAACGTTCTAAAGATAAGTTAAAGAACTTAAATATCATTTTCTGTATTTTGAACAGCATATGTATATATGATTACTTCAAAATTTGGCCCTAAATATTAATGATGTATATTATATTTTGACTTTTCATTTGCCCATGCATCATTAAACAAGTAATAATAAAAGGTTTCATAATTTGAAAATTATTTCATATTACATACTTTTTACATACTAAATAATACATGTTTTTTTTTGTATGATGAAAAGTTTTAGCTTACTTCATCAAATCATAAGAATATAATAACATTTACAAAATAGTTAAAAATTTTAATCTAAAAATATTTTTTAAAGATTATTCAAAGTTTAAATTGAGGAAATAGTATAATTTAGAAATTTATAATACTTAAATTAATTTTAGTTTGAAGAATAAAATATTCATAAAGCTATTCTAAATAGAATAATTTAAAATAATTTTTAAAAAAATTTAAAACATTAATAAATCAAATGCGTTTCCAAGAAATAAATATATAAAAAAAATGTTTTTTACAAACTAATGGAAAAACAACAACATTTGCTCGAAAATTACTATGATTTAAATTGCAAAACTGCTTCATTTCCTTAAAAATTTATTAAATATTGTCTCTGTTTATAATTTATACGATCTTTGATTAATTTTTCAGGAAGCTTTTACCCTAAAATAAATTTTTTAATCAAAAAGATAATAAAATAGAAATAATAAGTTCTAGTACAGCACCAAAGCTATTAAAAAATTTAAATAGATACTGAATTTTAATTTTATTAATTTTATATGAAGTCATATTAATTTAGTTATCTTTTCAACTGTTGTTTCACATTTAAGACTTTTTAAAAACTATAGAAAAGCAATTTAAAATGGTTTGCAATATTCATAAAGATCCTTTATTTCTTATTCAGTTAATAACATAAAGTTACTGGAATATTCATATTGTTATCATTGATAGGATCTCTTAGTAATATTGTCGGTGTAAAGAATTTTATTTTTCTATATTCTAGAAAACAAAATTGAATTAAATGGATTCAAATTTAGAATTATTTCAAAAATGATTTAATGAAAATTTTACTTTATAAACCAAAATTTCATTGAACTCAATCAATGTGCTGTTAAAGAAATATAAAAACCGGAATGATTTAAAGCCTTTAAAATCCAATGTTCATTTTCCAGAATGTTAGAGATTTACTAGAAATCATCGAAGTGAAAATAAAAGAGCAATTTTAAATGCACTTTTTAAGTGTGAATTGTAAATTTTTATCGTTCTTAGAAAATGTTTTATCATATTTTTATTTATTTATTTATTTATTGCATTGCGAAGGCACTGTAGTACAAGATTGACCCTTTATACGGATCTAAGAGCTATTCCCATTTAAATTATCTTAGCTTGTTCGCTGACGAATTTTGAAAAAGCTTAAGTAATATGTAGTACTGGCTTTTAAAATTTTTTTTATTTGTATATTAAATCGAGGAAGTGAGAATAAAATAGTAATTTTAAATTCACTTTTTAATCTTCATTTGTAAATTTTCATTGTTCTTTGAAAATATTTTATCTTATTTTTATTTATTCATTTATTTTTATTGCGAAGGCACTATAGTACAAGATTGACCCTAGTACTATTAGCCAAGTATTATTCCCATTTAAATTATCAATAATCTTAGCTTATTCACTGACAAATCTTGAAGAAGCTTAAGCATTGTGCAGTACTGACTTATTGAAAAAAATTATTATTTGTTTATTAATTTTGTTCTTAATTCCCAAATTTAGGTATAACTATATAGTTATAAACTTCAGGAACGTTGGGGTATATTTCCTCATATATAGGCGAATTATATCTTCAGGTATATAATTGATGATAAAACCAACAGGTTAAAAAAAGAACAAAGTAATTAGCATTTTTCAGAAGGCATAAGACAGTTGATGAAGGAAAAATAAGTCCTTAATGACTGAGCGAAATTCTACAAGAAACTCACTCCAGGGTAAAAAGATGTTCAATTTTCGCCTTCATCAAGGGAAACAATTGGTGCGTCACGTGCTTTCCCTTAATAGTATATTGCAGGTGGTCATTATCCAGGGTTGGTGGTAATTAAAGGAATAGTAGCTCGAACAATGCAACCGACGAGTGAATTCATTCTAGTGTTAACAATGTCAACGATCCCTAGCTGCATACACAGGGAAAGAAAGAACAAAACGGTGGGAAAAAAAAACCGCTCGAAAAAAGTGTTAAGAAAATATCGACGTTCCGGAAAGTTTGTAATAGAGAATGCTCATGGTAAAAAAAAAGAGTCTTTTGTTGTTTCTGAAGAGTTCGTGAAGCTCAATCGATTCATTAGTGGATATCCTTAATTAGTTATCGTTAAACGAGCGGTAAATGCCATTCATGAAAGTGGATTGTCTGCTTCGATGTCGGAATGGTTTTTTGATTCAGTCTGCGAGGTGTCTGACATATTGCTGATGGGTCACTGGCAAGATTTATAAGATAAAAAGGAAGATAATTTAGAATTTCCTATCGGTGTATATCTACAAGAATGTTAATTTCCAAATGATATTTTAATGATTTCATTAAATCACCGACCTACTCAATTTTCATTTGAATCCAAATTCTAAAATATTAAAAAGTGAGTACTTTTTATTTATTCCTTTAATTCTACTGCAGCTAGTAATTAAATTTTTTTAAATAACCTTCGATTCATTGATCCTTTTCATTCATTGACCTTTAATCATTCTCCAGAAGATATCTATACAGAAATTTTAACGTTAAATTGAAATCTGTGGAAATGTCTAGAAGCAGATCATTGACCATTCATTTGTACTTGACTTGGTACCTTGATATGTATGTTCGCTGGCGCTGCTTTATCTCAATTTATCCAAATGCTTTTTAAAATACAACAGATAAAAGAATTCGACTAAAGTAAAAATGAAAGCATTATAAAGGAACTACTCTAAAACTCGAAATTCTGGAATTCATTGCCTATGACGGCTTACAAATTCCTTTTAAAACACAAGAATCATTACTCATACTTTCTAGAGTCATTTGGAAAAATGTTAATTAATTAGTTAGTTAAATGTTTATGTTAAATGTTAGTTTAATGTTAGTGTTACCTGGAATTAAT
Source organism: Caerostris darwini (assembly GCA_021605075.1). Lineage (NCBI taxonomy): Eukaryota > Metazoa > Arthropoda > Arachnida > Araneae > Araneidae > Caerostris > Caerostris darwini. The sequence goes on from BPLQ01014871.1 coordinate 144,242, forward strand.
TGGTTAATTGATCAGCATTTTTAATTATCTTAATTATCTTCTCCCAGGGAGTCTTTTTATTTTAAAATAGGACCTTTGGAGGTCTTTTAATTTTAGAAGACAAATAAATATTTTTTGTCACCTATTGTACCAAAAATTAAAATGTCACCTCTAACAGGAATAGGCAATTTGTACACAAAGGTGTAAAAAGAACTTTATTTATATAAAAGTCAACTAATATATATTTATTGAAAAAAGAATTTAAATTGCCAAAATACCAAGAAACAATTATGAAGAAAAACACATTAGTATTGTATTACTGAATCATTATAACATATTTAAAAAAAAATGTTCCCACAACTAAATTGATTAAATTGTTTTCACACTTTAAAAATATTTTAAATGTCAAAAAAAAATTATATTTCATTGCAAGTCTACAGATTTTATTTCGATGATAATGCTCACTTCAGTTATCTCTGAATCATGTTCTCACATTATCATTATCATCAATGTGTTTCATTTCGTACAAAGACACAAAGCAATCAAATCTTTCCTATGAACATATTTCTATTCTTGATCGCATTGCGTTAAGGTGAGTTTTGGAAGAACAACGTGCATATCACAGAATCTAAATAATGATCAGTAAAATTTTACTTAGAATTCTGTTAGTCAAGGGGTATTTTATAGTAAAATATAGATCACGACGAATTCATGGCCTGAAGATGATTAAACTAAGATACTTCTAGTAAGAGATAGTATAATTTCCATCCCCCTTACATGTTTCACGAACACAAGGTGCGGTCAAATACTTCGGATATTTTTGCTCTCTATACTTGACTTTATCGAATCGTGACCTAAACAATAACAAGGATATTTAGGGGCATTACACCTGGAGCAGTGAATAACCTTGTTATTAAGGGAATGATGTTGTTTATTGTTTGATATGTGAGATATTATAATACGATAAATTAGTGGTTGCTGATACTGTAAATTACAAACTTTTAATTAATATATTTTCATATATAATTTCAATAATTTTAGGAATTATCGAATTTTATCGAAATAGTGTTTTGCTAATTTCATTTTTCTCCAAAACATTTAGATACATTTGAGTTAAAGGGAAATTGATTTAAAAATATTTTAAGAGTTAAGAACACAGATAAATTTTGATTTTAATATAAATATCTCTCAGGATATAATTAGAAAGTTATGGGATAATTGTTAGGTAAAGAAAGATTCTGTCAACTTGAAATGACTAAAAATTGTAATTTACAAATTTTACAGCTTATAAGGGAAAATATATTTAATTTTTATAAAGGATAGTGAATCTCTTGCATAAAATGTCTTGTTTCTCAGAAGATTAAACATATGGATACTTTTTTTTTGTCTTCAAAGTATATCATCAAGCTTCTAAACAAGAATATCAATGGGTAAAATCTAATATTTCACGAAATATGCAAGGAATGATATTTGAATGGGATACACTGAAAAAAAAATGATATTCACATTAATTCCGTATATTTATTCTAGAAACTGCATGAGTTTCTTTGAAGTTTGTTCATGAGTCTCGTTAAGTTGATTCCAACTTCTTCTTCTTTTTGTTTTTTGATCACTTGCTGTCTATAGATCGGTGTACAAGATTGATCTTAGCAATCAAGTCACGTAACCACTCTGTAGGGCTTCAATAGATTTGCAGCTAGTTTTCCTAACTCTGCTGCAGGCTTTTCAAATTCAAATTATGCCTATTGGCTATTTCATGTGTTATCTTACCATACAGTTTGTTTTCTCTTGATTCAATCAAGCAGAGCAAGAATCTAGCCTTTAATTCTCTGATTTGTTACCCTCTTCTTCATGTGGGAGCGCCGACCTAGAGATCATATACAATCGAAAAAAAACTTCTCTTTTCCTTTTTAGCAACCGGATGGATTTATTTTAAGACTATCCTGCTTTTATCGCAGCAGTCATCAGTTCATTCAATCAAAAACATTTAAGCTTTACGTTAGAGATGATAAAAGACACCAATTTGTAAAACCTGACAGTAGGTGCAATGCAAAGTTGAAGATCTTGTGTAAGCATATAAAGGAAGTCGTTTGAAATATATCAGCTTTACTGAATCTGAATATCGTTTTCCCACAGAAGAAGTACTGACAATATTTAGGATGCGAGTTGCATATGACACTCGTGTATTGCTGCAGATAGTAAGAATCTAGCTTTCTAATAATATGCCACTAAATTACTATAGGAATTTTAAAATATTATTCAAAGGAATTATTTAGTGGATTTAGTCTTATTTTGAGAAACAACGGATTTTTTTGAAAGAAAAATGTATTTAAAGTTTTTGAGAAGAGAGAAAAAAAAGGTTTACATATAAGTAAAATCTTATAAGATATGATTCGATCAATGTCAATTGATTTATCAGTTGATGACCAGTCAAGGACAAGTTGGAAATTTATTGATAATTAAATAAAAATCATAAAAAAATAAATCAAAGATAAGAAAAAAATAATTTTAAGATTGCCTAAAACTGGGTAAAGCAACTTCTTTAATTTTCAAAAATTATCATATTATATTAATTTTTATCAAAGTTTTATCTTGATAACTTGTGCAAAAAAAATTTCTTTGCATCTAAAATTAATGTACTCTGGCTCCTGTCATATCAGATTTTGCGCAGTCATAACATTAGAATTAATAAAGCGATAACCCTCATTAGTATTCACGTACGTGAATAACAGCTTATTGAAAAGATAATAATATTACTCTTTAATATTATATTTAATGAGCAATATATGCAAAAACATCAAAACCTAAAGTATTGTGGTTCCATTAAATCTTTATTCTTCTTGAAGATTTGCAGGAAGATTCAATTGTCTAATTCTTTTAATATCGACATAAACCGCATAAAATCCTATTTATTACAAATGGTGTTTTTGAGAGATGAAGATAATAATCAGGTCAACTTTTTGATTATTAAGTTACAATTGAATCTATAATGTTTTATATAATTGTACGTATGATCGTTGTTCTTTAGAGAGCTATAAACTTGTAAAAGATTGAAGATGTCTTTAAACATAACAACTGCTTAATTATGAAATATAAATGCATATTAGTCGGCTTTTCTGTAAGATATGTTAATAAAATTTTTAGCATTTATATCAATGCATATTTGAATGCATAGCGTATTTTTAAACTAAAATAAAATGTTTTACTTTTTTTTTATACAGCTTATTTTCTAATCGACAATGGATATATACAGATAAATTCTAAACTATTTTGACATAAATCCTTTAAAGAATAAATAAACAAAAAAAGGCAAAAAATAAAATAGGAAAAAGGTATATTTATTTATATACATCTATCTACCTATCTACTTATCTATCTATCTCTCTCTATATATATATCATACATGGAATTAATTTTGGAAATGATAATTTTGCGAATGAGAAAGAAATGTGACTCCATATATCTGCTACATAAAAGATTTGTTTGATAAATTATTAAAGAACACCATTCTTTTCTTAGTGACTGAATATTTAAAAAAATGTAGTGAATAATTTAAAAGAAATTCTATTTATTCTTAATTTAAATAAATTATACAAAATCTGGCCGTCAAGCCCTTTTAATAATCTTTTCTAAGTTAGAAATCGTATTGAATACGTAATGATATTTTAATAAACAAGGTTTCTCATTCCAACTTGAAAATTTTATAAATTCGAGTAAATATGTATGCATATTTCTTTCTTACAACATTTTTTTTTCTAATTAAATAGAAAATCCTAAATATGATTTTCCATTTGATTAGAAAAAGGAAATGTTGAAAAATTATTACATTAAATGTTTAAAATTATAAAATGCTTAAAATTAAAATGTTTAAAATTGAAATGTTTAAAATGTTTAAAATTCTTTGAAAAATTCTTACAATTATTACTTTTAAATTGGAAGTATCGATAACTAAAACTTTAGTTTCTGAAAAAATGTTATGAAAAATTATAGTATCAGGTTTAGAATTTCCTGTATGACGAGTTGTTGAAGTTTGAACATTCCATTCTCCGATTTGTTGCAGATAACGATCTTCGTATCATTTAAAAAAGGCCCGTCTCATGGAATAAGGGTCTGTGAACGTAGAATGGCATGCCAACGGAAACCATTTCAATCATTTCGTGATGCAGACTAAGATGTAGAAACGCGAATCACCAGATCATCATAGTCAAATGAAACAAAAGCGAGCCAGATAAGCTGCCGCCACAATATAACTCTTTGTAATGTTACCCTTTTAGATAAGCCAGGACGCTTGAAAGAAAACACAGCAGAACAAAATCAACTATCTCGTGACAAGTTGTATTTTATATTCATGAGAGGCATCCAATTGCACTTTTCCTCCTTTTCTGAAAATTGAGCTCTGTAGAAAGGCTGCACGTCTAGTGTTGTACAACTGTAATTGCTTTATTCTGCTTTAGACAGCATTTATTTGTAATATCCCAGAATAGAAAGATTCATGAGATGTATACGCTCAGTAACAAATAATTTCTGCATTCTTTTTCTATGCGCTAAAAATTCATTTCCGTATTTTGTTACTTGATGATAACATTACTTTTTACTTTTACATAAAAAGTATGGCAATAAATATTGCATAGTTGGCATAAAATATTTTAAATCTAATTTTACATCTTTTATCCTTTTAAGTTTCATTCTTTTAGTGTAAATAAACTTTCTTTCACGATACTTGGATACTTGAGTTATTGAAATATTTTGAAATTTAAATAAATGATATTCAAGTTTTCAATAGAATGATATTATAATACAGAAAATTTTGAACATTCTGTTTATTACATAGATTTGAAAAGCTGATGTATGAGAAAATCGGTTTTATTTAAACAGAGATTTTTTCATCATACAATTAGAATTAGGATTATTTATTAAACTCTGGAGCAGAGATAATTTTTTATCTTTATATCGAATAATTCATGTAAAGGAGAGAAAATACTTTCCTATACTGTGGTGAGTGACCACAAGCATTGTTTGGCATTAAAAAAATTAAATGAAATGAAAAATGTTATGCCATTATAAAATGTTATTAAAAATTTATTAATGCCAAATACTTATGGTCGATATTAAAAAAATTATTGTTTTTCATATTAGATAAGAAAACACGCATTAAAATCAAACAAAAATATTTCCACTTTAAAGTATGGTTTCATTGACCTTACAAAACATTGACTTTCTGATCATACTGAGTACAGAATATTAATTTTAAATTAATAGAAAAAAAAGGCAAGTCACTCTTATTACACTAGTCATATTAATGTATTTATATAAAGTTGATTTAATAAAGTACTGCAAACTCATTATAGTTTTAGTATATTAACTTATACTTTCCGTAAAATCAATTGAGAAGAATTCACAGATAGAACTTTCAACAAGTTTTATTTGATCTTCTTATAAACATTTTGTAATAGTTGGTTTCTATTATGATTAAAAAACATGGATATATAAAAAATTGTACAAATAATAAAAATGAAAATTATTCTTCTAAATTAAAAAAGAATAATATTAGCATTTCATTTATAAAAGTTATTAATTCTGTTTTAACAAACCTAAATTTTCCAGGAAAACTATAACATATACCATGAAATAATTACAGATAAAAACATTAGCAGAGAAATTTTTAAGAAAATATACTGATTTTAAGTTGACCTTTTAACAGGAATTTAAAAAAAATCAATACTGATCCCTCCACTGAATTCATTATCATATAAAACAGTTTTAATAGATAAAACTCAACTAAAATTTATGATTTTATTTTATTAGATAGGCTCTTTTTAGTTCATTGGACAACAAGAATTTCAACCTCAAGTACGATATTTTAACAAGAATAAATTTCACTTGAAACCCAAGATTAGATGGACGTAAAGCACCATTTATTATCACTTGATTTGTATTCAAATCATCGGTTTCTTTTCAAGCGAACCATTTCCAACGGACTGTAAAATCGAAATTCTTAACAAATTGCTTAAATATCGGGGGTTTTATGATGTATAATGATGAACTCTTAGATAACGATGTTTTCTTAGAAGTTCTTCGAAGAACATATGATTATTAATTCAAAATGTGTCTGTAGATACACGGATTACTTCCTTATTTATATCACGAATCTCATGTGCAGCATGAACTATGAGTCAAGGACAGACAGAATTTCCTGAAAAGTATTTTTGGCGGTTTTGGATTTCATCTGATAATTCCTGCTGTTTATATTTGACTTTTCTTTTCATTATGATGTTTTCTTTGTTGATGATTTCAATGAAAAATATCAGAAATTTTTATTAAATTAAAAAAATATGAGAAGGAAAGCCTTAAACATTTAATAGCTTTTAAGAAAATTGAAAATTTTATGAATTCAATTCTATAAAATTGAATGCTAAGTAAACCCCATTTATATACGATCTGAAAACTTTACATACTGATATAAAAAGTTTATTATATTATATCCAAAACAACCAGTATTATTTTATTCATAACCATTTAAGATAATTCAATTTTATAAAGATAATAAAACAGCAAAATAGCATTGTATAACAATTAGAAAAATCATAAAAATGCATGATTATTTCTAGATTCCTCCTAGTTTTAAATTTCAGGCTTAAATACTACTTTTAGAATATATTTTTTACTACCATATGAAATGAGTTGGATTTCTTTGAAATACATTGCTTTGAAAAATTTTTTAATTAAAAAGCAGTAAATAGTATAACAGTTATAAATATAATGTAATAATTTGATCATGTTAAATATTAATCCAAGGCGAATTCATTACTAGTATTCTAGTATTGTTTTATTCATAACCATTTAAGATAATTCAATTTTACAAATATAAGGAAACAGTGAAATAGCATTGTATAACAATTACTAAAATTCATAAAAATGCATGATTGTTTCTAATTTCATCGTAGTTTTAAATTTCATGTTTAAATACTCATTTTAGAATACACTGAAGTGACAAAAGTCATGGGATAGCAATATGCAAATTTTCAGATGGCAGTAGCATCGCGTAGAACTGGTATAAATGCGCAGTGCTTTCGCAGAGCTTTCATTTCTGTTCAAGTTATTCATGTGAAGAGGTTTTGACGTGATGATGACCGCAAGACGGGAATTAACAGACTTTGAACGCGGAATGTTAGTTGGAGCTAGACGCATGGGTCATGCCATTTCGGAAATCGTTAGGGAATTCAACATTCCCAGATCCACTGTGTCAAGAGTGTGCCGACAGTATGAAATTTCAGGCATAACATCCCACCATGGACAGCGCAGTGGTCGACCGCCTGCACTTAACGACCGAGACCGGCGACGTCTGTAAAGAGTCGTAAATTCTAACAGACAAGTAACACTGCGTCAAATAACCGCAGAAATCAATGTGGGACGTACAAGGGACTTCTCTGTTAGAACTGTGCGGGGAAATTTGACTTTCTTGGGCTATTCCAGCAGAAGACCGACTCGAGTGCCTTTACTGACAGAACGACATCGCTTGCAGCGACTCTCGTGGGCACGTGAGCATATCGGTTGGTCCCTAGATGAATGGAAAACCGTGACCTGGTCCGATGAGTCACGACTTCAGTTGGTAAGAGCTGATGATAGGGTTCGAGTGTGGCGCAGACCCCACGAAGCCATGGACCCAAGCTGTCAGCAAGGCACTGTTCAAGCTGGTGGTGGCTCCGTAATGGTGTGGGCTGTTTTTTCATGGCATGGACTTGGTCCTCTGGTGCGACTGGACCGAACATTGACTGGAAATGCTTATCTTCAGCTACTTGGAGATCACTTGCAGCCATTCATGGACTTCATGTACCCAAACAACGATGGGATTTTTATGGATGACAATGCGCCATGTCACCGGGCCACAACTGTTCGCGATTGGTTTGAAGAACATTCTGGACAATTCCAACGAATGATCTGGCCACCAAATCGCCCGACATGAATCCCATCGAGCATTTATGAAACATCATCGAGAGGTCTGTTCGTGTCCAAAATCCTGCACCATCAACGCTTTCACAATTATGGACGTCTATCGAGACAGCATGGCTCAATATTCCTGCAGAAGACTTCCAACGACTTGTTGAGTCCATGCCACGTCGAGTTGCTGCACTTCGCCGGGCGAAAGGAGGGCCGACACGATATTAAGAGGTATCCCATGACTTTTGTCACTTCAGTGTATATGTTTCCCTATCTTATGAAAAGAACTGGATTTCTTTGACATACATTGTTCTGAAAAAGGTTTTAATTAAAAAGCAGTATAACAGTTATAAATATAATGTAATGATTCGACCATGTTAAATATTCATCCAAGACGAATTCATTACTATGAGATCACTCGGAAACAATGACCGGTGTCATGCGTTAAGTTCTTCAAAGCGAATCAGCACACGAACATAGGTAAAATAATAACAAAATATAAAACGAGATATGGATCAGCAGTAGAGCTTAAACAACACCGCATTCAATAATGAGACAAATCGTCAGCTCAGTAGTCCTGAAATTCACATAACAAATACTTTAAGCAAAAGTTTCCGGAGGTTCTTTTAAAGTGGATCACGCACTATTATCGTTAGTAATTCATTGAATATTCACAATAAACAACGTTAAAGTTTTGATATTAT
>BPLQ01014871.1:158582-174121 GCA_021605075.1 Caerostris darwini
TATATATATATATATATATATATATATATATATATATATAATGAAGGTATTTTTTCTGTAACAACTAATTTTTCTTTAGGATTATAACGATGTTAAGATTTTATGAATATTTATTATAAATGTATTTATAGAAATCGAATAATAAAAGTATAAGTACATAATATATTTTTTCAATAACAACTAATTTTTCTTTAGGATTGTAAATCTGTTAAGATTCTATGAATATTAATTGTAAAGTTATATATTGAAATCGAATAATAAAAGAGGCCTTCAATATAATCTTTATGATATCCTATACTTTTATATCATTTAAGTGTTCTATTTCTCAAAAGACAACTTGTTAAAAAATTCAATTTCTCTTACATTTAATATCTTAAGGCAGAATGTTTGAAATATTTATTACGAAACTATTGTATTAAAATGGATAGAATATAATTTAGTTCCTAATGTACTCAATAAAACCGAAAATTCAGCAGTAGGATGGAATTCGAAGTTCATTCCATAATATAAAAGCAATATTTCTCATAGTTTATAAACTAATCAAGTTATTCCATTATTATACTGGACAATCAGCAGTGAAAAGTCTAACGTTGCATTTCTTAAAACAAATTACAATACTATCATATATGCGGTGTAAAAGGTCAGTCAACTTGGAGATTCCATTTGAATCAAATAGGGAAGAAAATTGAAAGGATATTAAAAATGAATGAAAGAAGATACCATTCACACCTTTCCACGCCTTCTAAGTATATTTTTTTTCACGTGGAACCAACCTTATTAGCTTTCTATCCGCAACAACAATGTTTAACACGATTTTGCGCGCTACTGCGTTGAATGTAGACATTATAAACAAGCGGTTGAAGACCTCACTTTTCAAGGCTTCCGCCATTGATATGATCATCTAGAAATTTTTCTCATTTTTTTTTCTTCCTGAATCTATTCCCTGATATTATTTTTTTCCGCCGGTGTAATTTACTCTTTCAGGTATCAAACCTGTGAAAACAGACATTTGGCCAATAATAAACAAAGCAACCAAACACAGAAGCATCACGCTTTAACCATTTCTTCAATGATTTCAAAATCCGACCATGTGAATGTGCTGCAGTTTCAAAAGTAATCATATTCGCTCGTAGTTTTCTGCGTTTTTACGATCAAGGATTGAAGGTTGATACAGGGTATCTTCACCTTCTGATAGAAGTTACAGTGACTTTTAAGGAATAAATCTCAGAGGATATTCTTTATCTATGAAACAATATAACTAGTCAGGTGTGTTGTTTATTTTCAGGATGGATCGATTTAATGTGGTCAAAGCTTATAACTATCCATCGTAAGTATGGTTCACTCGGCATTTGATGTGTGATATATATTTTTTGAAAGAGATGAAACCGTTTCTCAGATCTGCTGTAACATTTAAAAGAGATTAAGATTTAAATCGAAAGAGGGTATTGGCAGAATAAAATATGGTAAGCGTGAGATTACGACACCATAAATGATGAGAAAACCATAAACAAAAGAAGTTAGCAGTCATTCAAACTTCTATCTGAATTGAACCAATATCAGAAGCAGATATTTTATTGCAATAAAAATTTTGCAGTAAATCTTTTAATAATAGTTTCTTAAATAAATTTTATTAATCAAAACAATTTGAAAAAATGTGCTGTTTTGATCTGGTGTGTTCTTTGAAAAAATATATATAAATTCTGAAATATTTTAAAAGCATTTTATCGAGTATTTCAACAGTTTTTAAAATATTTTTTATATGCTTTAGTAGTTTCACTTCTAAAAATAAGAATATGTTTGACCATGGAGAAACTTTACTTTTATATATTGTAGTTAATTGATATGGTTATTTTTTTTTCTATATTGAAATGTGTCTAAAAATTTTCTGTAAATGCAGAATTTATTTTAATATTTAATGTTTGGACATTTAAAACTTATACACAAAAGGCAAATATATATTAAAAGAGTTTTTAGAATAAAATTCGGTCGAAATTGTATCGGTTATAAATTAATATATTGCGATATATATAATAACTGCGATATTTGCAATTTAAAACAGCCTCTCCTATTCAAAATGTACGGTAAATCTTAATATGCACAAAAAGCATATTATAGGCTGTTTAAGAGTAAATTTAAGAACTATTTCTAGAAATTTTTTAAATACGAAATTATAAATGCAGAATGTTATTTTTTTTTATATTTATACTTTAAATAATTAAAGATAACATATAACCTCATAACAAGTGAACGTATCCCGCATTTTAAGAATAATAATAAAATAATTCTACCTTGAACCAAATTTGCTACATTCGATTGTTCGATTTATTGAAATTATTTTCCGAAACTCTTAACATTGGTGGAATTTTCTGTCTTGAATTTTTTTACATTTTTTTAAAGATATGTAAGAAATAGAAATATTATATAACGTTCTTAGAAAAAAAAGAATCTCAAATAAAAAAGTTATAATATTTACCACATAAAAGTAGAACACACAGTTGAGATGAGACATTCATATATTTATAAAAAGCACAATGGACGTTATGGGTTTGACGGTGAAGACTTTAACTTCTTGTTTATTAAACAAAATGCTTGAATTGCTTATGTTTCTTGTTATCATAAAAGATGTTTTAATAACATATTTTTTTATGTTGTTTGTTACTGAATTCAAATTTGAAAGCTTTTTTGCACAATAATGCAACAATGATTTTGATATATTTCAACAATGCAACAATAATTTGGAGTTCTGCTTCAGGCGTGCTTAAGCCATAATTTGCTGAGCCAGATGCATAACCCGCGGGCTATATGTTGTTCTTTACTCAATATATCATTTTGTTTTAAAAAACTCTATAATAGCCTATATTTTGCAGAAAAATTCCAGAATTTGATGTATGATTACAGCATAGAACACGTTCTATCTCCATACTAAATAAAAAAGTAAACATTAAAATATGAAACAAGAAATTTATTGAAAACCTTGAAATAACAATTTTAGTTAAATAGCATTGGTTTGAATGTAAGATCTTGGTTTAGTTTCTTACCCTCACACAAGGATCTTAATTCTTTGCTGTCAAGACGACAACTGTGGATGCAAATATGATTCAAGAATGTTTTACATATTGCTAAAAACATGATCCATTTTAAAATTGTGCTTAATAAATTAGTCCTGATTTTTACCAGATAACGCCTTAAGATGCGATTTCATATATCAATAACTCGCCTTTGCAAACTGCGCTATATGAAAATCGGTTCATCCCTGTTCTACTTAAACATTAAAAGGTTAAGAAGTTTGAAAAACAAACAGAAATATTTATAAATGAATTTTTCAAAATTATGAAAGGTTTTTTTATGGAATACGAATACGATTAAATTGAGTTTTATTTTTTTAAAATTGGGAATTTAATTTCCGTTTTCATTTCAATGCTTTCAAACCACTTTCTCCGAAAACAATGTTTAATAACCCTTCTTAATATAAGTGATAACAATGCAACAGACGAAAGCGAAAAAATAGATTGCAATTTTTTTTCTTTCCTAGACAACAATTCTTGTTTAATCAACTCAAAAAGAGTTTTTTTTTCACTTGACCAAAATTGACTGTAGAGTGATTGGTTATTTCCGCTTTTGTTAACTTCGTGCAAAACTCTCAGCGATCTAAAAGATAAATTATTTCCCCAGTCAGTGATGTTGTGTAATTATGGTTTTGATGATCATAAATCGTTTGAAGACTGTTTTCTATCACCGCGATTTCATCGAAGAGTTTTTCTGCTTCTATTCCTATAAACAATTTACAGTTGATTCATTTTGCTGACTGTGAAAGTTTTTTTTTTAGTTACCGACTAATCAGATAACGTTATTGTTCACGAAATCATGAGCGAATTCCTGAGTCAAATTGGCAAAATATCATCGTTTAATTGAGATTGTAAGAATTATATTTTGACGGTTGAGAAGTACTGCAATACAGATAATTGTGTTAAAATGGGATTCATAAAACAGGTAGCTTATCTTTTCAAAACATTTATTTTGATTTAATAGTATTACTTCAGGATAAAGAATAAATTTCACAAACCTTAAGGAACAATTACAGATTTTCTCACCTGTTAAATTTAGTTTAAAAGTCATATGGTAAATAGTTTTTTAAAGGTTTCTCAAATTTCAGTAAAAAATTTAAATATGAAACATCATCTAGATCTAGTTTCATAAAAGTAATAATTTAAAAGTTAAAAAAATATTTTAACCAATACATTTTAATTTATTGCAAACTAGGAGATTGAACTTTAGTCACCAACGCGCTAGCCTGAATACAAACACCTTAATTACGGTTTCATTTTATTTCTTAACCTAACACGAGCGATTTTAAACTCTTGTGGCTTTCAAGAGATTAGCTATGAAATTGGTTTTTTTTTCAAGAATTCTTTATGTATTTTATGGGACTCAATTAAAAATTTGCTCTTAACCATGCAGCCATTGGTTGTTGCTAGATAATGCATAAGTTTATTTATATAAACATATATTTGTGAACATCGAACATATATTATTTACAGGTACTGATGTTACAAAAGATTGATAAATAGAAACTATTTGATTAATAACTTTGGTGCTTGTCTTCTACAGCCAAGTATTAAAACACTTATTAAATCAATGTAATATCACATGCTTTTCAAAATTTTTGTTACTTTATATTTATTTTTCATTTTATTATTTATGCGAATAATAAAATAAATATATGTATATTAACTGCATAATAGAAATATAATGAATTTCTTCTGAAGGATCGCGGACAAATCATAGTGTTAATATGCGGACGAAGCCATCAGAAGAAACCCTTGTTTTAGGTGCATTTCAAAAGTAACATCAATTATTAAAAAAATTGAATTTGTAGTCATGAAATTTTTTCATAAGCACCACCGTGATTTAATCATATTTAAAATTAATTAAAATTTTTTTTTGCAGGAATTAAAATATATTTGAAATTATTATAGAAAAAATTATCGATTAAATTTAATATGTAAGACAATTTAATGTACATAAATGATATTTCATTAATTAATACTATACGCATAATAAAATTTCATTTATAATGATAATTCATTTATTAACACTGTACGCATTGTAGAATTAATATTAAAAAAATTTTAATGCTTATAATAAGAGTCACAATTTATATGCAGTAAATCTAGAAAGAAATATATCAACTATTTCTTTTAAATAATTTTAAAATTTATTTATTTTAAGTTTAAATTTCAATGCACTATTTAAAAATATCCGGCAATGTTATGTGTAACGTTTTCATTTATAATTTGAGGATTAATCAATAATTTTGTTTTAAGAAAATGAGTATTATGTATGGAGTAAGAAATGTTTTTATGTAGCTCTGTTACAACTATTACCAAAATTGCTCCAACAAATTATATTCGATATTATAAAAAACATTCGATCTAAATTGATATGAATAATACTCCGTGAATATCATTTAATTGATTTTTAATTAAAACTGAACAATTACACGTTATAATTTTTAGGATATTTTTAAATTATTAATTATATCCTCTTTGTTGAAGAAATTTTGAATATCCTCTTTATATCCTCTTTGTTGATTATAAAAATGTATACATTTAACTTAATATAATTATAAAATTTATACATTTCATTTTTATTAACTTTTTGTTAATTATACCTATATATTCTTTGGTTCCTTTACTTATTAATATGTCCATTTCATATTTAGTGATTTCAATAATCTAATAGAATTTTAAAGAAAATGAGTATATTGTTTCGGTAATTATTTCTTTAGTTAATGCTGCCGTCATTTGAAAGACATTTTATGATACCCAATTTAATTGAAGAAATATATTTATATTTTTTAATCATTGAGAAAAATTCCCAATACTATTTCAATAATTAATCATCACGAGAAATCGATATTATTCATTATTTGGTGTAGTAAAAATATTTATGATGAATTAATTTTTATTTTACATACAAATGAATTTCACATTAAGAAAATTCAAATTGAACTAAGCGATTTTAGTGTAATCGTTGGAATATTCATTTTTCATTTTACATAAAAAAAAAATAATTTCAGTGTTGCCATTTAAAAAATAATTTCGGTGTTTCCAATAAAGAAAAATCTTTAAAAATATTTTAACAAAATTCTGTTTTCAAAACAAATTCAAACAGCATTTCTATTAACAACAAGAACAAAAAATACATAAATTGTTTGTCTAAACCGCATTTATTTAAATTTCTAGTGGTAATAATATAGCTTGGCACTTTAATTTTAGTGTTGCCGAAAATAATTATTTACAAATAATCTCCGTTCTGATGTCTGATAAAAAATAAATGTTCAAAATTGTTTTTATTACAGGGATTTAGAAAGATAACAGCGGAGATGTTAGAAGGATAATGAACTGACAGCACATTAGCCTCTCAGTTTTAACAATTGTAAAAACAGTATCATTCAAATCTTACTGTTTAAAGTGGGCTAAAAGATGTTAAAATTAAACCTTTGCGGTCCTTGCTAAAGATACTATAAAAATATTTTTAAAAGAAAGGGCATATATTAAGGATAGGGCACTTTCAAAAAATTTTCAGAACCAGTGGCCTAAAGAAAACCTCCACCATTTAGCATTCTGTTTTTCTCTTTCCCTTATTCTAGCATATATCAAAACAACAATATTCTTCAATAGTATTCTGAACAACAATAATAATTTTCTGAATATATTAAAGCAATAACAACTTTTCTTTCCCTAGCAGACAGCATTAACGAAAAGCAAAATATTTTTCCGTGGGTACTATTTTCCTAAGAAAATTGTTGAGAATCCTTTCTAAACTAAGCATTTATACCAAACTAAATAAAATCAGAAAAAATAGGGCTATATCATTTCAGTTCAATTTATCACGTAACAAACGCTTAAACGTGACATGCCGAATGAATTAACCACTTTTTTTGTGTGCTTTAAAATAAAAAAAAATAAAACACAAAGAAAACGAAGAAAAAACCTTACAGCATAAATTTAGACCGAATTACATGCTTTTCTTCCGAAAAGGAGAAAATGTTAAGTTGCTTTCACCAGTAGATCGTTGAATACCTGAACATCTCAAGGTCGAAAAATCGTTATTAGACTGCTTTTCTACAAAAGAAAAGTGATAGTAAAATTCGACTAGTCTTAAGTGCTTTCCAGTTTAGACAATTAAACCCACTTATAAGAAAAAATATGGTTTAAAAGTTTTAAGAACGTCTTATTTAAATTGTAAATAAGCAAAAAGGTTTCAAAAATTGGGTTAACTCAACTTTTTTTTCTTTTACAAATGTCTTTTTTATAATTAAAATTTATCTTAATATTATGCCCGGTATACTATAGTTTTATTAATTTTTATGTATGTAATATATTTTCAAATAAAGTATGTGTAAAGTACGTAAACATTATCACATTCCACATTACTGTGCATACATATATTATTTTCCGCGAATTAAAAAGTTCATTTAATGCACATTTTGAATTTTAATTTAATTTAATTTTTTTAAACAAATATTTATAATTTTTACTAAAATCTTTTTATTTTTGCTATCTTTGATAATGTCAGATTCTAAAATTATTTTTTTTCAAGATGACTAATCACTCAAAAATCGAATTTATTAATGGTGTTTACAAATATGTTTGTCTTAAATACTTGCATAAATATTCGTTATTAACGATGAGTTTAATATTCGTTCTGCAAGTAAATAAAGCTTTGGTTTATTAGTTGTATTATATGTATATAATAATAATAATAATAATAACAATAATTTTTTTGAGAAAAAGCAATGAGCGATAACAGTACTTTATTTGAAAACTTGAGCACATTTTGCAAATTTACTAATTCAGGAAAGATGAAAAAATCTTTGAATAATAATAATAATTTTTGTTTGTTAATTTGAAAAAAGTTACTTGGAAAACGAAAATTGCATCAGGAGTGTTTTTGGAATGGTTCTACTATTCTAATGTAAATTTAGAGATTTATCTAGTAAGTTGTATACGTATGATGTAAGTAAGTAATATGAAATAGGATAATTATTTAACTTATACACATTGTGAATCAAAGTAATGTAAATTAATAAATCTTGATATTTCTCAGACATAGATAAAATGACAAAAAATTTTAATTGCTACCAAATTCCTGTTCTATGAAAAAAAATCGCAATATTTCCATTTAGATTAAAACAAGTCTTATTCTATGTTTTTAATTTTATATGTAACGCGATATTCAAATTAATACCGTAATTACCGTAATACCGTAATTAATACCGCAAAATCAATACCGTATATTGAAAATATTTATTTAAATATCTGAGATAAAATTCCTTCGAAATGAAAGTTGATTTATTAAGTTCTTTTTGAGTAATTTTTTTAAAAGACGAAAGTCTACATCTAAACTTCAAATAAATTGAAAATTTATTGGGGTGGCCAATTCTTTTTTTAAAAAGTTTTATCAACAAAAGACTCGCACGATTTTAACTTGTGTTTATTTATTTCTTGAACCACTCACCAAAAAACCGATTGAAATGAAAAAACCGTTGAAGTTCACCGACTAAAACACAAGAGATTTTTTTAACAATTAATGACTGTATCGAAATAGGAGTGAAGACATGGTGCTGTATGTTTTCCCACCATCGAAATACTGTTTACGGACTACTGGTCAGATAGCAAGTATGCGGAACGAGTCTTTCTAATATAACAATTAGAGAGTTCAATGTGCCGAAATGAATGAACGTAATGAAAAAATAAACTGTCTTGACCAGTGGCTAGTAATAACAGCTCACCAATGCAAGTTTTCAACATAGCATTAATCATCCTGAAATGAAATCGGCATTACTGTTAAAAATAACATGTTCTCTAAAAGACATTAGACATATTAAAAATTTCTTTTATCAATGTTCAGTTTTTGACAGTTTTTTTGACAGTTTTTCAGTTTTTGATATTGCCATCTATTTACAGATTGTCTATATGTTTTTTTTTCTTTTACAGACTGAATGCAGACTTTATGAACATTTTGATTATATATATATATCAAGTTCCTGATTTTTATTATGAAATACTTTTTTCATATTAATATAAAAATGACTGCTTCAAATGCTCATGTAACTCTAATGGCCGTGGCTGAATTCTGGGTGATATAATAAAGGCATAGATGATCTACTAAAATAAACATAACTTTTTTGAATGCTTCCCATTCCAAAAAAATTATCTAATTAGTTCTTTTATTTATACATTTGTATAATATGAAGTATTAATCGATTCAGAATAGAGAAAATTCAACAAAAAACAAATTGGCCAATAATTATTTTAGGTGCTTTATTTGGTAAATGATTATGAGACTTGACCACTGAAGATTCAAGAAGGACAATAAATAAATTGAGAGCATCCAAGTTGAGTTCCACCTAAACCCCCAATATCTGATTCGTTGTCTCAAATAAATGCTGCCCATTACAAATTACACCATACAAATTTGTGGACGATTACAAGGTGTGTATCATGTGTGCATTAAATTGAAACATTCTCAAATCATCAAGATTTGATACGCTACAGGAAGTCCTAGCTGTCACTTATACTTTTGTTATCACACAAAAACTTTATCATATTCATCGAGATGTTAAAATTCGACGTTTTCGCTTTCAATCTTTTGTTCTTTCCGTCACATATGGACGAACATCCAGCGATACCTTTCTCCATTGTTTTTTTGTAACTGTCAACACTTAAGGATGTTCAAATCGATTACAGAGAACCAGAAAAATATCTGAAAATCTTGTACATGAAAAAAAGAAAGTATGAAACTATTTATTAGAGATATAGAGGACGGTGGATATGCTTCAGGGTTGATAATAGGTATTCGAACTTTCATGGATTTTGAAAATCTAGGACATGGATGAGTTCGTTAATTGTTGGCAGTTGTGAATTAATCTCTTATACAGAATTTAGGAAAATTGCTAGGAGGTGTTGTTCACTGATCTGCAACTGCAAGTTTGTCGGGAAATGATAGCTATTATGGAACAAAATGCTTTTTTTATCTTTAGAAATTACTTTATTTGCACGATACTAAAATTCTTCCAAATAATAAGAACCTGAATTCATTGTTTTTAAATTGATAATAACTATAATTTATTTTTGCAACAGCTCTCCTTATTTTAGCAAACATCCTTTTAATACGAAAATTATTTTTTGATAACTGAGAATAAATTATTGCTAATTCAATTTGACCGCTTTTCTTATACCCTGATATTAATAATGCAGTAAAATGTTATAAGATAAGAAGAAATGAATTGTAATTTTTATTAAAGCTGTGTTTTAATCTTAATCCTTTAACAAGTAAACAGTTTTATAATTAAATAAAATGAAGCGCTTACTTTTACTACATAAAGTACTAGTTAATTTCTTTTACTAATAAAATGTTCATAGTTTTAGTAGGAATAACATCTCTCAATGCAACTTTCATTTAATACAACTCATTTAATGACGTCTTGCTTGAAATTAGCGTTGACTGTAATGAGCTCCTACTGAGTAGACCACCTACTTTCAAATGCATTATAATGATGGTAAGGAGAACTTAGGTTATCAATAAATTTATATTGCATTCACTTCAAGGAAGACCCTATTGGAAATGCCTAACCTGTTTTCCAATCATAAAGTTTATGCCATCATAAATATTGATGCAAACTTAAGCGATAAAATTGCTTTATAAAAACATTTGCTTATGATTAAACAAAGTCCACAGATAGATTTTGATGTACTTCACAATAGGATGTATCAAAAAATTGTCTGCAGTTTACAGTATTCAGTTCATTGGCGCCTTCCGGTGATATAACAATTTAACGCAATTGTCTAATGTGGAATTAATCGAATAAAGAAATCTAATTGAAGAAGTGCACACATATTCGCCATTGTCTATCACGACCAACTATTAAGACTATACAGTAAAGTCAATACAGCCTATGACGTGTAATGAATTCAAATATTATCTCCTGTGAGAGAAAGTGTGTGTATCCACGCACATCATGTGATTGCGTGTGGAGTGCATCTTTCCTCACTTCGTGACTTGAATTATCAATGAGGTTGGGAGTCGAAAATTCAGAAGCGTGGATGAAACAACGGTAGAACATTCCGCTAAAGTTTCAGATTAATGACACTGAAGGTATTGGATCATGGAAGACGAGTATTGGTTTCACGGAATTTCTCTTTTCGGAACGCATTTACATTTGTCATTTTGTAAAGTGGATAATCATTTTTGTTGAGAACTAAAATTCTCTCTTTGGAGAATTTGGATTAAATAAAGTATTAAATGAAGACGCGTTGCATACATGCATTAGTTTATACAGATCTAATTTAAAAATGAATCTAAACAATTTTATTATATGAATGTGAAACAACAAAAAATGCTAACCGAAAAATCGAAGGATAATAATAATTTTTGTTGAATACTTAAATTCTCTGATTGGAGAATTTGGATTAAATAAAGTATTAAATTAAAGCGCGTTGTATATATGCTTTAGCTTGTACAGATATAATTTAAGAATGAATTAAAATAATTTTATTTTATGAAAATAAAACAACAAGGCATCTAACCGGAAAAGCGAAAGACAAAACAAAATTGAACTTAAAATTTTGCTGAAAAATGCAGTAATACATATCTATATATTTTAAAAATAAAAGAAAAAGATTAAGCTTTGTGAAATATAGTTTCTTCACATAAGATTCATCTTCATCAATTTAAACCTGTGTTAATTTCTGATGTAAACATGATTATGTAAACGGATATGTTGAAATGGGCCCTGATGGCCGAGAGACTAGTGCATGGTGACACAGGTTTGGGGCTCCAGCACGGCGATGCCATGGATGCCTGTGGTATTTTGGAATCCACCTTAAACAGTAAGCTCCGACCTAATAAGGCTGTAGAGCATTGGGCCTAGGATTGACAGGCCTACCCTGTAAAAAAAAACATCTCTAATATCTTCTGTCTCGAAATCTGCCAATAGGCATATGGCCTTGGCCAACGATAGGGCTATTGCGTTAATGAAGAAGATGTATGTATCCAATTGAAATGCTCTGGTTTTTTTTTATACTATTCTATAATACAATCTTTTTATTTTATGTATTTTTTGGAAAATTTAAACTCGAATCAAGAGAAACTTCAGATTCGAGGAAAATTAAATACATAAAAAATTTACTAAGAGAACTCATCTTTAGAGAATATGAAACTCTTAAAGGATTTCAATATTTTTGAATACAAATATTGCTCAAAAAAAGATTATTTTAAAATTAATATATAACACAATATTTTTTAGTTTAATTTTTCATCATGAAGTATTTCTATAAACATTTTTTTGTTTTCTTAAAGTTTGTATAGGCAGTTGAAGAATGAGCCTAAAAAGTGATTAAAATATTATCAAAAATGTTTTGAATTTTATTGGAAAATGTTATGAAGTCATATTCGTTTTTATCTTTAATAACTTAATCAATGATATTCTTCGTTGTTTACAATCAAAATAAATCAAACTGAAATTTATTTTAATTTTTAAAATTGCATATATAAGTAAAACGCAGAATATTAATTTGTTTAAATATATTAAAAAACTGAAAATAATTGAATGCAAATTTTAATGATTATTTTTACTCCATTAGATTATTGTAGCATGTTCTGATGAAAAAGTACTTTAACAAAATCAATAGCAACAAAAATATAAGCATATTTAAACATGATGTATATCTAACTAACTTTTGTAATTGCAACATTTTGAAAGTGATTAATAAGCAAATTCTTGAAAAATTAAGCAATTGCTAATAAATGAACTTAAGAATATCATTTTTTGAGATAATAATTTAAGATATTACAGTAAAAAAGCAGATATTAAAAAACTGAGTTAATTATAGATTTCTTCATTTAAATCTTACTTCAGAAATTCAGAAACAACAAGAAATAAAATAACAATTAAAGTCATTATTAAATTAAACTGGTTGATACTTCAATATTTAACATACAGTTCTCATCCACGTTGTGTACACTAAATGTCTCCAACTAATCCTTATATGTTCTGTGACCTTTTAATGTCCCGTAAAAAAAAAGAGATAAAATTTGTCCCGTAGAGTAGAAAACTTGATGATGTACCCTGATGAGATTCGGTGTATCTTTTGGCCTGCAACAAAATCATCAGACGGGCGTTCCATAACATTAGCTTCGTGAATTACTTCAAGCAAAGCATAGCAAATCGATATATCCTCATGCTACTGCATGCCTGGATATTTGGGATGAAAATGACAAATTTTTTCAACTTTTTGATTCGAAACTTATTTAAAACAAAACGAGAACAAGGGTAAACGAAAACGATCATAAACTGATGAATTCTGGGGTACTCAGTTTTTCATTCTTTCCACCTCAGTGATAATTTGAAAATGTTCTCTTTTTTTTTCTTGAGAAAATTTAGTTTAGTTTACTCATTGTTGGATCACGATGGTGGGTATGCTAGATGTGCTTTCTGACTAAAAGATGGGATAGAATCGGGTTTTGATGCTATATAATTAAAAGATTTTCTTATAAAAATAATTAAATAGTTTGCTTACGTATTATAATTTATTTTTAATTCTTCGAATTCTTCGAATTCAGAAAATAAGAAATGTCGATTTTAAGCAAAGAATAAACTTTTTTTAGAAAAGGTAAACATGAAGTGTTTAAAGATTATATTAATTTTTAAAAACTTTCAAACATTTTGCTGAGTGATAATTTTTAAAAATATATTGAATTTAATTAAAAACACAGTTGATATGATCGACGTGATAGCAAAACGTTATCGTGCTCTTGGGAGCTTATATATCTAATTTTTCTAACCATGGAGAATTCAAAACCGATAATGTAATTTGTACGATATATCCTCATGCTTACTGCATGCCTGGATATCAGAAAGGAATATGACAAATTCTGTTCAACTTTTTGAATCGAAACTAATTTAAAACAAAATAAGAACTAGAGGGGAAAAAAACTGTCATAAATTGATAAATTCTGAAGTACTCAGTTTTTCATTCTTTCCACCTCGATGATAATATATGCTACTTCACAAAAACATTAAAACTTTCAAAAATTATTTAGAATTAGTAATAAATAATGATAGTAGGAAAAAATATCGATCTATCAATATAATTTAGTAAAACTGAAAGCGTAAAATATTTATTGCATGGTATGTAGGAAAAGTTATACATTTTTAAAGTGAAATGATAATTTCAAAATCATTTTTCGATATGTGAACTACTGAGAGGTCAGATCTTTAAGATTAGAGTTTTTTCATGAAATAATATAATTATAATTTTTTTAACTGAACAAACACTATAATTTCAGTGTTAGATATTTTAAATTATTTTGTTAATGAAAACAGCCTAAAATTTTTAATTGAAATTTTTATGAAATAAATATACATTATTTTTACAGAAAACAATATACCTGAGCAATAAAATATTTAAAGTTTATTATATTGCAAAAGTTTTATTAATCATGTTTCGAAAACTTTTGGAATGACTTACCTTTATAAAAAAGAAAAATGATTTAACTTATTTATTACAATTAATTCTGTATCAAAATATTATCCTAAAAATTGCATCCTTAAAAAGTAAACATTCTTGGAATTTTTGTTATTCACTTTATATAATAAATAAGTGCAGAAGTTGTTTACCTAAAAAAATCCTTTAAATAAAATAATTTTAATTTAAATAGTTTTTATACTTTTTTTAACCTCAAAATTCCTAAAATTCAATAAAGAATTTAATTAGAAATATTTATTCCGCAATATCATCACCAAATTAATCAGAAAATTTATTTACACAAACACATCAAACTTTATTAGGGTGTATTTAATTAAGAAAAGAATAAAATATTTTTTTGATAAAATGGAATTAAATCGGTATCCATTCATATTCCTATAAATATACTTTAAATTTATTAATAAAATGCTCAGTTAATTGAAATCGCTAGTATCTGTTAAAATGATGCCTTATCATGAAAGCCTAATATATTTAACATAGTGCA
Source organism: Caerostris darwini (assembly GCA_021605075.1). NCBI lineage: Eukaryota > Metazoa > Arthropoda > Arachnida > Araneae > Araneidae > Caerostris > Caerostris darwini. The sequence continues at coordinate 173,622 of BPLQ01014871.1, forward strand.
AATGGTACATCTATAGTAGCTCTAATTTTCAATATAGGGAATTCAAAAATAAGATTCAATAATTTTTTGAGAAGCATTTTGAAGAATGCTAGAACAAAAATAACATATTAATATGTTGGAAATTTCAAATTCAACTTTATACCAATTCCTGTTTCAATACGATTGATACAAATTTCAATACACTATGGGTTCGTAAAGATTTCGTACACGATGAGTTTGTGATTTAGATTCGTAAAATGTTTAGTAAATATAAATCTAAAATGTCAAAGTGATATACTTATACGAATAGAAACTAGATACCGTGGTAGTATAAATGGATTATATATACTTTTATTATTCTAATTTTAATTTTATTATAATTAAACATATTTAAAATGAATTATACACCAGACAGATATGAGAAGATTAATTATATATTAAAAACTTAAAAAAGATTCGTTTTATAACTAGATAAATTACGTTTCAAAAATATTAGAAAATGAATTGTATATGCTTATTAG
>BPLQ01014871.1:183873-220302 GCA_021605075.1 Caerostris darwini
TATTTAAAAACAGGGGTAAGAAAAGGTATTGTTTTATTTATAAGAAGGTTTGTATTAATTGATTAATTTATTTAATCTTGATTATTAATTTGATTATTATTTAATTATTGATTTAATTAATTTGAATTGTATTAATTTTTTAAAATTGTATTAACTAATTTTTTTAATAAAGCATATTTAAAAACAGGGGTAAGAAAAGATATTATTTTATTTACAATGAAAGGTTTTATTTTTCGGAATTACTTTTACTATATGAATAATATGGCATTAAGTAAAGTTTTGAGAGTATTTCCTTAATTTTTAAAGGTGTAATGCATGCTATTGATAATACTCTTTTCAAATTTAAGATAAACAAAATATTCTTAGGAGAAAACGTCATACAAAATTTTAAATCAAGCAGACAAAATATTTTTCCACTGTGATAAAAAAGGAAAAAATAATAATTTACTAAAAATAATTACATATAAAACGGATAATATTTTTTTTCTGAGTTAATATTAAAAGTTTTGGAAAACAAAGCTTAGAGTTTATAAAAGTTAATCAAAAATATTGTTATTTTAACAAACACTTCAAAAGTTATTTTAAAAAATTCTTTAAGAGACTTTAGATTTTTTTATTTTCTCATGTTGCATAAAATTGTCACAATCAAACTGAAAAAAAAAATACATTTTCTTTTATATTTACAAGTCATTTAGCAAAACATATATAAATTTTAATTAAATAAAACTAAAATAAACATAATAAAAGTTAAATATAATAAAACTGAAATAAATCAAATTGAAAAAAAAAGCATCAGAAAATCTCGAAATATTTTGAAAACTTATCAATAAATCTTGTATTTATAAGCGATTTAATAAAACTTAATTCTTATAATTAGTAGATTAGTTTCGAAATAACTCTTTTGATGAGGAAGTAATTTATAAAAAGATGGCTGTAAAAAGAACAGAATGTTTTGACAAAAGATTCCTAGAATTGTTAATCTACAGCAATTAAACCATCTTTTAAATTTAAGAAGAATTTAATTACACAGTTATTTTTTTTCAAAGATTTAAGAATGCAAATGATAGACAAATTAAAACAAAAAAAATGTATATATATTATTTGTATGTAATAAAAAATAAAAATGTTAGAATATTTTCGTTTTTTAGTAACCTGTTTCAAATTCTTCTACTGAAAAATTTTTCGAAGATATTCTTGTTTGTTGGAATCAGAATGCAATTAAAGCAAAATGTTCTTATTTTTTCAGTAAAAATAATAAAATTATTCTGAAAAAATTTAAAATTAAAAAAAAAAAACCTGAAAGAATGAAAACTGTCTTTAATTTTAATTAAAAGGCGAAACCTATTTTTTTCTTTGAGATAATTTTTACAATTACCATTATTTGCTTAATTTGTAAAAAAATAAATTTGTACGAGTATCAAATCAAGCTCACTGTTTTCTATAAATAATATTTAGATGCTCTGATCAATTGAATACAAAGGATATTGAAATTTAGTAAATTATCCAGAAATGCTAATAAAGAAGTGTTTGATTTAGACATGCTAAAGATATATTAATTTCATATTTTAGAAAGTAATGTGAAGTACACTTCCAAATGATCTAAAATTATATCAAAGAGTTAGTTTTAAAAGCAAAAGGGTTTATTATTTAGGTTACATTAATAGTTATTTCTCTAAACCTAAATCAATCATTACCGTGTTCTATCAGAGATTTCTATTTCAAGAAGAAAAGAAAAAAATATTTCTCTTAAGATGAGACTAAAATCGCAAAATGCAATAAACACTAATTTAAACAATAGCACGATTAGTGAAAATAAAGAAATGAAGCTCACTGTTTTCTATTAATAAACCCGTCATGAACATTTTTCCTGCCCGCGAGCTTTATCACACTTTTACAAAATATATTTATTTTAAAATGGTCGAAATAGTGAAAAACAATGTATTAAAAAAAATACATTATTTGTGCACACATGTATTAAAAAATTAACTGTTGCAATTATGAGAAAGAATTAACTTTGATTTTAAAATAATATTCTTACGAATATATGCAGATATTGCAGATATTCTGCGAACTTATGATGCACGTGCATCGATTTGCAAAAGCTAAGTGAAAGAGTAGAGAAACAATATCACGCTGGTAAAATAAATATTTTTTAATGATTTCTTTCTTTATTTCATTTATATATTTTTTATATTTCATTTATATATATTTCCTTACAATGTGCCTTTAGTATCATTATTATTATATCATCTATGTTCACATGTAAGAATTACAGTAAACACATTAATAATAACTCATTACGTTTCAAATTTTTCCCTTCAAAAAAATTTCTATTGTGCGTCTAAATCTAATATGGGGATATTTAATTTTATATGAGGCCAGCGGAGTTATGATGCATTTCCAAAGTGTCCATTTGTGTTGGTCACCCCTGATTTAGATGCTCTAATGAATTTAATACAAAGGATATTGAAATTTAGGATATTATCTCGAAAGACTAATAAAAAACTGTTTGATTTAGACGTACTAAAGATATATTAATTTTATAATTTAAAAAGTTAATTGGAAGTACACTTCCAAATGATCTAAAATTATATCGACGAGTTTTTAAAAAAAATATAAATAAATAAAAATAATATAATAATAATATATAAAATATGTATATAATTTATATATATATATTTATAATATATAATATATAATATATAATAATAATATATAAAATAAAAAAAATTACAAATTATTTAGGTTACTTTAATAGTTATTTCTCTAAACTTAAATCAGTCGGTATCATGCTCTATCGGAGATTTCTATTTCAAGAAGAAAAAAAAAAACATCTTAAGATGAAACTAAAATCGCAAAATACAATAAACACTTTAATTTAAACAATAACACGATTAATGAAAATTAGAAATTTAAAAAGAATTCGCGAGTCAGTTGAATCAAAAAAGTTTTTCATTTCAACAGAGAGAAAAAAAATTGTGGAGACTAAAGTTGCACAACATGCATGAATGGTTAAGAAATGAAAATCTTGAGCCACTTGTAAGAAAGATTTGTAATCAACCAACGTTGCGTTTAATATTTGATGTACGATGAAGAATGACCACATGAAAACCGATTCAACGGTCATTCAACTAATTGGTGTTGATTTGTCGAACGAATCCTATTTCTCTAAACACTTAAGAAAAAAACTTGTTAGTAAAAGATAATTGCATTATCTGACAGCAGTGATTCTCCAACTTTTTGAAGTCAGTGACATTTAAAATTCTTCAAATAATTGTAGGCTCCCTATATACAGATTTCTGATAACTATGTTGTAATAGTTAAGACAAATATTACAGAAAATAAATAATGCTGTAAAAAATAAAATGAAAGGCAGTTCAAGTTTACTTATTGTGCCCAAGTATCTTTAATGTTTGGGCATATATTTGAAAAGCAATCTCTGATTTTCTCGTCAATCCATAGAAGATATCTTCTATTTTTACACTTAATTGTGGTGAAGGTATAAGATCAATTCCACAGAGTATTACTTACAGATGGCGGCGTCTCATAGACTGCAAGGAAAAATTTTTTTCACTTAGATGCTGTAGCTCCTAGTAACCGCCAATGAAATTATCGCTCCTAGTTTCTCGGAAATCTTCTTTGGTGCACTATTGCTGTTTGTCGGCTTCTCATGTGAATAAAAGAAGAAAAAAAAACAAATCAGTAAGGTTAGCTGCTTATAGTAAAAACTGTTTTTGAACGGTAAAACTGTCAAGAAAGGATAATTATATTTATTTTTATATATGGGCACACATTTCTTTGGAATACCACAAGGTGCAACTGAAAATCTTCTAATCGCACCAGTGTGCACTGCCGCGCCCTTTGAGAACCACTGTCTTACAATAAAGTATTAGTAGATTAGCAACGTTTTTTTTCTATAAAAATAAAACATATATTCCATATTTTTCCTAAACTAAATAAGTTAAATGTATGTTGTTAATTATCATTAAGATGTTTCAACATCGGTAAAGCTTATATTAAATGACAATTATTATTTTCTTTTTGTTCTAATGCAGTTGGCAAACACTTAGACAGTTGTCTTGGATGCCTTAAGGCAAGCGCTGCATCGACGTTACTCACTTAGCACTACCCAGGAGGTGCGTGTAGCTTGAAGATGAGCTACGGCCACGGAGTAACAATAACCCCGCCACTCTCTACGATCATGCTAGACCAGGACCAACGGTTTAAAGCGGATTCCGAACCACTACAAACATTCATGGCACAGCCGGGACCCGAACCCTATAGTATTGAGCGTCAAAGCGCCAGCCACTCGGCCATTCAAGTCCTTGAAATTCAATGATCAATACGTAAAAAATAATAAATTTAAATTGCAAAAGATATTTAGAGGAAGTAATTATAATATCTCATTCTTCATTTTTTAAAAACTTATACTTTAATCTCGCATTATTTATTGAATGCTTTTCTAGTTTCTTTTTATTATGTATATTTAATGATATAATTATATATTCAATAATATATATTTAATAATATTTAATGATACGTAAAATTGGGGTTTGTAATTAGCAATTGTTTTCAATACATGTATAATTAACTTAATGTAAACTGATTTTTATAACTATGTCCTTAGACCATATTTAGTCATTAAAGGGGTTTAATGATTAAATATGGTCTAAGGATTGCTAATTTTTACACTAAGGACCAACCACTTCCAATCCTACTAGAAGAAAAATATTTTTCTAGCAATGAAATTTATGAGAATTGACTCGCAAATTTTTCCAGAAAACTAAGAAACCTTCTAGCAGCATATCCATTTGTTGTGAGGAAACATTCGATATTACTGCAATTTTTGAATTTGGAAATAGCACAAAATTTAAATTTAATTTCGAATAATTCAATTTTTTTTACCTATAAGATAAATGAGTATTGTTTTGGGGAGCGGAGTTTTCCTGTCCTTTGTTTAAATTTCTTTAACAAAGAAAACTTTTTAATTTTAACTTTTTTAATTTCTTTAACAGCTTTTTTATACATGATATTTATGTAGAAAATAATCGAATAATTATTAAGCCATCATCATCATCATTGGTGCAACAGCCCCATGGTGGGTCAAGGTCGTTAGCCTACTGGTAGATTTCGAGATAACAGATGTTTTCTTTTTATTTTACAGGTAGGTTGTCAGCCCTACACCCAACGCTCTATAGTCATATTAGAAAGTGATCTACGGTTTAAAATGATTCTGAACTACTACAAACATCCATGGCACCGCCGGGACTCGAACCCGAAACCTGTGGCACTAAGTGCCAGAGAATTATTAAATAATTTAGAAAAAAAATTAATCCAGAAGAAAAATTAATGCAAAAATGTTTTAAAAAGATAGTTTTGTGAAAGCAGAAACAATTTTATTTCACAGTGAAAATGAGATTTTTACAGAAGTAAAAAAAAAAGAAACTAAGAAAATTGTTTGGAATTCTATAGTTTTTATTATTTTTTTAAATTGCTGTTACGCTAACTGATCTTACATTAAATTCTAAATTTTATGGGCAACATGTATATCTTTTCGGGCCATCAGTTTTTTTTTTCACTTCTATACAAACCCAAATATCCATCAAATCCCAGTGAAAGTATTCTTCAAAAAAAAAAAAAAGGAGTACTCTTTGTATTTTAATTTTGTAACCCTAATTTGATGAAATTTTCTGTGTGTACGTTAAAATATTGAAAAATGAAGCTGTAGTTAATTTGTATTTTGTATTTGTACATGGTATTTGTTTTTATTTACATTAAAAGAAAATGAAAAGGTTAAAAAGTGTGAAAGGTAAAACCTTTAACCGAGCTAAATTAATTCGCTACGGATTAGTTAAAAGGCGCTTGGACGCGGAAGGAAAATGTTCAAACAAATATTCTGTATTTATAAATCTGCAATTAGTCTGTGTAAGTTCAATACCACCATTTTATGCATCATTAAACACAAAATATAAATTGAAACGTGAGATGGCAAAATCTTCCATTTAAATCCAGTGTAAAACCGCAGCCGGAAGTACCCCAACCGTTACCTATCTTATTGAGGATTAAAAGGAACAATCAAATAAAATTCCTGCCACTAGATTTACCGTTGTCTTTAGTTCCAGTTAACAATGAGTAAATGTCAGAAGCAACTAGAAGAACATAGGTTTTCAAAAATTCTACTAGGATTTGAACTTTGCAGAGGTCAGTGCTCAAGCTTGTCCACACGATTAAAGGAAAGTAAGAACAACTGTTGAACATTAAGCCTTTTGTTTTAATCGGTAACCCAGCGAGCTGTTTCGTTGTCTATCTATGGCACTATGGGGAGTCTACACACCAATTATATTAACTTTCAACTACACTAAATGATTGATCCCACGAATCGTTTCTGTCCGGATGTGGTCCAACTGTATTTTAAGCCTTTCAACTGTTTTCTATTTCCTGTTTCTTTTACATATGTATGCTTGGAATGAGATATTTATGCAATGAACATAGAAATAACATTTTGTACCGTAAAAGATTCATATATGGACATCGTCTGCCAACGTCTATTAGAAATCAGTTGCTCAATAGGGTGCCTATACACTTATTTCATTCCATTTTTACTGAAAATTATTGGTCTAATACGCCAGGTTCATCCACAGAAAGAAGGGAAGTGTCTTTTTACTCGAGTTTTCCTGGTTCACTACATTCCAACGTGTTTTAATGTAGCCATGTTGCTTATACAACCACAAAAGTTACGATATGCATCCCGTCACTTTTGCGGTTGCATAAACAACATGGTGCATTAAACTACGTTGAAATATGACGTCGATCTATTTAAACTTCTTCTTGTTTTCGATATGGATCTCTAAAACAAGAACAAGTTTATATAGATCATTTAATTTTATAGTAAACTTTCAGTATAGCATACTGTTAGAAAGCTAGTATTTTATGTGAAATTTAATTAAGCTAAAGGAAGTCTAATTATGGTGTTAAATATTATATTAATCCATGAGTATTTATATTATAATAAAATTTATAACGAGTTTGTGCGATATCCTTCCATCGATTAATACTAGCAGCTATTTAAACGATGCTGAAATTTGTCTGTTGAAATATCAATAATTGTTGTTTCTTATCCCACTTGGTCGACAGCAACATCTAAACCATGGCCTTGAACCCGTTGACGAGTCACGATAAAGGGTAAAAAATACAGCTTCCTTTTGTCCTTGGCCTTACGGCACAAAACATGAGGCACCCAAAAGGAGAAGTCTGATTTCACCCCACCCAGTTATACACCCGGGCACTGGGTACCTATTTTAGCCGCCTTTTAAGACAAAGGCAAAGGTATTGTTTTAAGAGAGTTCCAGGAGAAAATGATCTCCGCACCTCTATAACAGAAATTAGAATTAATAGAATTTATTCCTAAAAGAGTATTGCATAAATGAAAATATAAAACGAGAAAATAGGGATGAGTACCAAACTCAGGTTAGAAAAATTAAAGTAAAACTTTAATCATGAGCAAAATAAAATGTTACTAAAATATTAAAGATTTTAACATTAACAGTTAGGATAGTTAGCAAAGGCTTTTAAGACATGCATGGGCTACAGTAGGGCTATTCTAAAGCAATCCACAGTGGACATATCAATAATTGATACATAATGCTAGTTGATAGATTAAGAACAATAGCAACAATATGATTAGCAATGAATTTGTAAAATGCATAGTACTCAATTATTAGATAAAGTTGAAAAAGCTATGAGAACATTAAAATGCGCTATTAAAATAGATGGAATTAAAAGGAATTTTATACATTTAATTCTGAATTTAAAAAAAAATGCTTAACTGTTAAATAAAATCAAATAAATTATCAGAGATAATTAATGCAGTACTTTTTATAACATTTTGTTTCATATTTCTTATTGAAAATTTTCTGTAGGCTTTTCTATCATTTTTATTAACTTTTATATATTGCAGATATTTGCCATCCTTAATGTTACACGTTTTTAATTTCAGAAGTTGATTCTGAAAAAAAAAGAAAGAAAGAAAAAAATATTTCAAAGAAAAAAAAAATTCTTACAAAACATTTACTCGGCCATGCTAGAATATTATTTATGAAATACAATTCTGATATTCGTATTAAAATATGTAAGTAATCGTTATTTTTAATTAATTAGGAATATTTCTCTTATTATTTTTTTGTTTTTTGTTTTGTAGAAGTTTAAGCAATGTATTTTAAAACGACTCAAATTATTCACAAAATATTTTAATTCTAGTAAGATGTATTTTAGTTTTTCAATAAATGCTTGCAACATTTTTTATTATTTAATAGTTAAATATACTTTACCAATTGAGTAATTTTTTCGCTTTTTAACATCTTAAATCTTATTATAGGATTCTTATTAAAAAACCTTCTTGAGTAATATCTGTGATGCCAAACTTAAATGAACCTTTTAAATTACATCGAAATTGAAAATTAGTTATTTAAGTAATTACATAATCGTATCATGAGTAAAATACGATGTAATTGAACTAATTGGTTGGAGTGAAAAGCTACATACTAAAAAGATAAAAACAAATATGACAATGGAATATCATATCCACAAAAAAGACATAACACAGAGTTCAAGCAGAATAATTTTTTTTAAATTTGACAATTTATATCTGTTCAATATATGATTGATTTTACCGTAAAATTGTAGTCAAATGTAATTATAAAAAAAGAAAAAATAATTCATTTTATTTTTAAAAAAGAAATTTCAGTGTCTTTGAACCAATCAATTTTTTTTGCAAAATAATTTTTTGTGCATTGGTAGACCTCGAATTTTAATTACGCATACCCCAACTGCATAATTAGGATACAATTACAATTACAACTATTATATTACAATTATAATTGCAATTATTTAATACGATTATTATTATACAACATCAAACTGCATTTGGAATAATATTTTCTCCCAAAAGGAATTTTAGGGGTAAATATCCCTCATTTTCAACACTCAATCGCGTTATGTAGGAAATATATTTGAAAGAAAAAAAAACGTTGTTTTATTATTTTTTAAATATTAATTTTATCCACACTAAACTTTTATCCTTTTATTATTTATCATAAATAATTTAAATATAATAAATTAAAAATTTTAATAATATAATAAAATAATAAATATTTATAATTTTTTTGTAATTAATAAGTACAAATTTACTTTATATTAAGATTAAAATGAACCATATTATTATCATACAAATATATTTCAATGATAACGTGAGATTCAATTCTATTTGCGTAAGACGTTGTTTCAACTTCCCTTTCACTTAAGAGACAGACAACAGAAACAAAAACTCTACTAAGCGTAACTCTAAATCAATGGAATTCCAAGTCCGTTTTGCAAAACACGAAATATTTATTCATAGCGGATGTTTCTGAAGGTCAGTCAAGTTGAAATGCAATATGATGATGACAAGTTTCCTATAACGTGCATGTTCCTTGTTCCAATAAAGGTCACATGCAAATATTTTTTTCATTATGTCAGGCAAAATACACTACTAAAAGTGAGATATGTATGTGAAAAAATGCCCTCTTTGTTTATATGACTTTTCTATAAGTAAAAAAGAATGCACTCATAACAATGAACTATGAACACAACATTAAGGCGCGATATTTTGTTATAGACAAGATTATTCCCTTGAAAAATAATTAGAACAATTATTTTTATCTGTTTCATTTATAAATCGTAATAGAATATGTAGCTAAATTTTTTAAAAAATTCATTCTATATATTAAATAACAAATAACAAAAGTCATGCATAATTTATTACATGTAAAGAAATTATAAAAACATTTCATAGCTGTTTATTAAATGAAATTAGATGGTGATTTTGATATTTAAAACCATGTCAATGGTCTACAATTTTGAATAAGCTGGACGATTAAAAATATAATGCAAGCTCTAAAATTCATAACTATATTAACATAAAATTTAGAAAAAACAACAATATAAAGAAAAAGAAATTCTTAAGAAAGGTTAAAGAAAATTAAGCGATTAATAGAAAGGTTAAGAAAGTAATTTTTTTGTAATAAATAACATTCATTAAATTACTTTTTTGACTAATGTTGATGTTTGATACACTTAGAGTATATGTGAAACAATAGAAACAACTTTTATAAAAATAGATTAATAAAAAATGAAAAATAGGGAAGCGATGCTTATATTTATATAATATCAAATATCTTTTTATGGAAGTTCATCTGCCATAAAACAAATATTTTTTTCCTTTTCCCTAAGATTTTGATTACAATTTTTAAATTACAATATCTTTTTTTAAAAACCACTTACATTTTTTTCATATAACAAGCTGAAATGATAGATCTAAGTTGCAAATTGAATATAAAAGCATAATGTGGACTATAATAGTTGATAAGAACTCGAATTGATGATCGATCTTTTTCAACTGGATCTTTTTGGGTTAGTTAGACAAATAACAGTAAGTTAGTAATAAAATTTTAGTAAATTTGTTTCTGAACATTGTACTGCGTAAAATTTGTAACATTATTACTTACTTCTAACCATTAGCAACTAAATAATTATTTAGTATATATGCGTATTAATAGTTAGTCTAAACCGTGCATATTTTAACTAATTTTTCTAAGTTAAATCACACAAAAAATAAAAAATATAAAATATCCCAAACGTTAAAATCCCAGTATCTATTTTTTTTTTTCTTTTGGAAATATTCATCTAGTAAAAAATGTTTTGTTTATGATCCATTGTATATATTTAATCAAGTTAATTGTTTAGCTTTTTACATTTAATTTAATCAACTTTTTAATACTTATTATAATTTACAACTAATATATAATCCTTGAAAATCAACATATATATATGTGTTGATTGTTTTAGACTGAATCGCTATTTAGTTCCAGTCAGCCATGTATTCAAGATGAATGTATTTCCAGTTGTACAAAATATATATTTCTTTTAACTCGCAATAATTTATGCATCAGAAAATTAAGTTATGAAATAAATGGTTTCATTTATTTAAACTGATTTTCTTCATGAAGTCAACTACCCAATACGAAATACAACGCATGCACATATTTGACTTTTAAAAATGCTACAAAGTCCACTTCCAAAAAAGGATAATAAAGCATGGAATTGAGAAATTGTTTCAAATTCTTTTGGAAAGTGAATAAACATAAAGAATTTAAGAATATAATGTATATTATTTTTACTACATAAATGATTACATTAGACACGCTATAGATTCATAAACAGTATGCTTCTTATTCACTTAGCTCAGAAACATTCGTATGCTATTCTTAACAACATAGTACTAACTGCTAGTTGCTGTTGCAGTTTCATCAGCTCATAGGAGACAATAGAGCTTCGCATGCCTTAATGGCTTTATTGGTCACGGTATTTTCTTTTTCATTTCACTCTAGTTGACAAGGTTCAGTCTGTTTTGTAAAAAAAAAAACCATCATAGGAAAAAGGAACCCTGCTGTTTCGTGAACGATGATGTATTGAAGAGTTTTTATTATAAATTTGTTTATTTGCTTCTTACTTGTCACTTACGTGAAAAAAATATTTTTGTGGTCAGAAAAAGAGGCCATCGACTTCTGCCCGAGTAGTGTGTAAGTAAAGTTTATCATTTTTATTTTTATTTTTTCTCTTTCCACTTTCTCCCTCCGTCGTTTCTTAGAAAAGAAATAATAAACCATTAAATTGTATATATATATATATTTTTAAAAAAATAATTTTCAGACTTTTTTTTTCTTGAATTGTTGTCATCACTATACAGCTATCATAAAATCGTTGCAAAAAGTATGCTTTATCCTTTTTTCTTCAACCGCAAGAAAATATTTTTTAAGTTTTTTAAACATACTGTGAATCGATGTTCATTATATTGTCAAAATTAAAAAAAAAAAAAAAAAAGCTCATACGGTACTTAAAATTTTTTGGGATTTAAGTAACATAAATTATATGATTGCAAATTAAAATTAATATGTTTTTTATTAAATTTAATTTAATTTTTTCTTCAACAGCAAGAAAATATTTTTTGAGTTTTTTAAGCATACTCTGAATCGATGTTCACTATGCTGTCAAAATTTAAAAAAAAAGCTCATGCGGTACTTAAAATCAAGGAACAGAAATGATACGATTGCAAATTAAAATTAATATATTTTATTAAATTTAATTTAATATATGGATATAAATAATGTTTTTAGGGATTTAAGGAACAGAATATATATGATTGGAAATTAAAATTAATATTTTTTATTAAATTTAATTTAATTTATTGATATAAACAAAATTTTTCTATGTTCGTCAATTCCTTTTAAATTAATTATTATTTTTATATTCAATATGTAAGTAACTATTTCCATAAAGTAAATTTGTCTTTGTAAGAATGTATGTTATTATGTTAAGAATGAAACTGAGAAATTTTTTAAATATATTTTATAAGAATCCTGAGTACATTAATTGCGAATTTTAAGTAAATATTGATTATTATATTCAGATCTTTGGAAATCTGTAATGAAATTTACAAAAAAAAAACCAACTAAGAAATATTATCAACTTTATAAAAATATAGTAAGCATTTAAATATAGTTATTCATAAATTTATTTCATAACTATATTGCCGTATTGAATATATATTAAAAACATATATACATAATATAGAATCCTTTTTTATCTCCCCCTCCTCTTCTTAGATGTGATGGCTCATTGAAAACATATTACATAGTTGATTGATTTTCAAGAATTTTCGATTGACTTTAAAACAAGTCATGTTTTGAGATGATTATCTTTAAAATTAGACTTATCAATTTGGTTTTATGAGATTTTTCAACTTTCAGAGAAACATGGGAAAATCGATGTAGCACACTTCAAAATCAATATTGAGTTTTGAATGCCATCCTAAAAGTATTAAATGCTTGAATAGAAGTACCTTAACAATACAATGATTATATAAGTTATCAAAATTGAGTGGCTCATTTAAATCTTTAAGCAATCTTCAGCCTAACTTTAAATGTTTATTTTTACAATGTTTTCTGACTATCGAAATTTTCCTATAATCGCTTTCTCGTTGCTATTGATTGTTTTCTAAACTTTGAATAAACAATTTATCTAAATTGAAATCAATGCTTTTATCACAGATTTTGTGTATACGAATCATCTTTCATTATTTTTAGTGATTGTATATGTTTGTGCTATAACTATTTTTATATATTCTTCCAGGTAAATGCATGCTTTAATGATCTTTTATCAATATGATGAATTTGTTACTATTACCAATCTAGCATGAATGTTATTCATTGAAGCTAGTTACAAAATTGATATGAATATTATGTAGTTAAGCTGGTTACAAAATTAACGTGCGATCCATGAGTGGCCTGATGTACAGTGGTTGGTGGTGGTACGAAACTCGACAAGAGGCAAGAATCTTCTGTCTTTTTATCGGGGATGTTTATGATAAATCCATAAAATTGCTGGTCTTTATGCTCTTCTTTATGTATATTCTTTCGAAAAATGCGGGTGCAAGATATCCTGGGTAACTCTACATCTTTGCCGCTCTGATAGCTAATGAGATTTGGCATTTTGAAGGAGCAACACAACTGTGCAGCATCATGAATTAAGTAGACATTGTAAAGCGTTTACCGATAAATGTATAATTTCCTTAAGGTTAGAAATAAAGAATATTTGCAAAAATATTCTTTGAATATTTGCACAAAGAATATTTGCAAAAATTATTGAAAACTTTCAGAAAAAGTTGACTTACTTCATAAAGCTACTATGTTCAATATAATATTTAGGATACAATGCTGTATATATCAATGCTTTTTTTAGTATATATTTGTACTATTTACACTTCGAAAACATATGTCAACCATTTTATTTCATATGATTTAATTCAGGCATATAACTTACAAAACACTTCCTAAATAACCACAGTGTTAAATTATACACTGAAGTGACAAAAGTCATGGGATACCTCTTAATATCGTGTCGACCCTCCTTTCGCCCGGCGAAGTGCAGCAGCTCGACGTGGCATGGACTCAACAAGTCGTTGGAAGTCTTCTCCAGGAATATTGAGCCATGCTGTCTCGATAGACGTCCATAATTGTGAAAGCGTTGATGGTGCAGAATTTTTCGCACGAACAGACCTCTCGATGATGTCCCATAAATGCTCGATGGGATTCATGTCGGGCGATCTAGGTGGCCAGATCATTCGTTGGAATTGTCCAGAATGTTCTTCAAACCAATCGCGAACAGTTGTGGCCCGATGACATGGCGCATTGTCATCCATAAAAATCCCATCGTACATGAAGTCCATGAATGGCTGCAAGTGATCTCTAAGTAGCTGAACATAAGCATTTCCAGTCAATGTTCGGTCCAGTCGCACCAGAGGACCAAGTCCATGCCATGAAAAAACAGCCCACACCATTACGGAGCCACCACCAGCTTGAACAGTGCCTTGCTGACAGTTTGGGTCCATGGCTTCGTGGAGTCTGCGACACACTCGAACCCTACCATCAGCTCTTACCAACTGAAATCGTGACTCATCGGACCAGGCCACGGTTTTCCATTCATCTAGGGACCAACCGATATGCTCACGTGCCCACGAGAGTCGCTGCAAGCGATGTCGTTCTGTCAGTAAAGGCACTCGAGTCGGTCTTCTGCTGGAATAGCCCAAGAAAGCCAAATTTCTCCGCACAGTTCTAACAGACAAGTCCCTTGTACATCCCACATTGATTTCTGCGGTTATTTGACGCAGTGTTGCTTCTCTGTTAGAATTTACGACTCTTTGCAGACGTCGCCGGTCTCGGTCGTTAAGTGCAGGCGGGCGACCACTGCGCTGTCCATGGTGGGATGTTATGCCTGAAATTTCATACTCTCGGCACACTTTTGACACAGTGGATCTGGGAATGTTGAATTCCCTAACGATTTCCGAAATGGCATGACCCATGCGTCAAGCTCCAACTAACATTCCGCGTTCAAAGTCTGTTAATTCCCTTCGTGCGGTCATCATCACGTCAAAACCTCTTCACATGAATAACTTGAACAGAAATGAAAGCTCTACGAAAGCACTGCGCATTTATACCTGTTCTACGCGATGCTACTGCCATCTGAAAATTTGCATATTGCTATCCCATGACTTTTGTCACTTCAGTGTATATGTGTAAATATTACTAAGGAGTAGTGCTGCTGTTAATCACTATCTTCATTGATACTTATTACTAGGTATTTTTATAGTCCTACGGATAATTTTTAATTACGATGTTATTATAGTAGTTTTACTAGAAACTAGCAATAACATGTATATAGGAATCCATAATTTATGGGACTACAATTGTAGAGGATTTTATAATGCATTTAAATAGATTTTAAGAAATATTTTGAACTTTCTGTGAGGATAAATAACAGTAAAATTTTAAATTGGATTAATTAATTAAATTTTGACATTTAATCTTTTTAATTAAAAGTGAACATGTCATCTAGTGAATGATAAATATTCTCGTTTCATTATATAAGCATTTCTCTTTTATTTTAATATTACGTGAGTAAGTCAAATGAGAACTTCAAATAGTTAAGAAAATTTTGAAATATTATAACAATGTTCTGTAATTTTGCAGTATTGTTGCTAATGGTGTAAGGAATGTCCAGTAGGTGTCAGGTAGTGTAGAGAAGCAAGCATTTAAATGGTAGTAGTCTAAAGATGGTCGTTCCACTGTAGTTATGCACCAAAAAAGACAAAGTGTTCTGTAATAAGAATTTTGAGAAAAGAAGATATAAGATCTATTGAAATTCATTGTCAAATAAAAGAAGAGTATAATGGTGCATATTTCATACTGTAGAAAAGCTACGTGTAAAGCAGAAAAATTCAAATTGACTGAAATCTATGAAAGACGTCTGTGACGATCAAAATCTGTGTCAATTGTGGCAGTAACACCCATGAAATATACTCCTCATGTTGGTCAAGAACTGTGTTATGTTATCAGAAAGTATTGCTGTTATTGAAGTGATAAAAAAAGATGAAAATCATCGAGCGACTGTGGTTTAAATAGCCTCAAGTGTAAGTTTGGGCTGAGACATGACTGGTTTCACAGTCAATCAATATAATTTTTTCCAGAAAAATTCAAGTGTTACAGAGTTTTCAAGTGTAACACTTGAACAGAGTTACAATTTGCAAGTGTTACAGAGTTTGTATTGAACGTGGTATATTTTTCTGTAGAAAAGGAATTTTACCCTCATGTTTTTATTTGCCTAATAAATTATTTCTAAGAATGTTTAATGTTAATTTTATTGCAAATACATTTAAAAAAATTTTTAATACAGATAGTTGAATTTATTAATAACATTACTATTTTAATTAAAATATTTATTGTTCGAGAAAATAATCATAACGTTGATATTAAATATTGAAAAGTTTTATTCTTTATTTGAATTACTTATAAACTTTTTACTATAATTATAAATGTTTTTTCATAGATTATGAAACAAATTGCCTTACTGAACACTACAAGAAATGAATGGACTTATAATATATCTAAGGAAATTATCACAAAGAGTATGATCTCAATCAGGAGCGGTAACTGAGCGGTAACTCCAATATCACATTAAAAAGCGTGACCAAAACAGAGAGTAATAAACCTCTAAAATTCTAAATGTGCCTAAAGTCATTTGAACAAAAAGAATTTGCATAAAACTGAATTATATCTTTTATTTAACTTTTTAACGAAGCATGACAACATTATTCTTTTTATTTAATCGTGATTGAATTTACTAGTTTGTAAATGAGAAAAATATTCATCTCTATTTTTAACCACATCTAAGCCGCATATATTCCTGCAATAAAGCTGTTCATTTAGAAATACTTTAAACTGATTTTATTTCTTGTTTACTGTTTGTCGAGTTGCTGCGGAACTTTTTAGTCCTTTTAGTGGGTTCAGTTCTTTTGTATTTATGCTTTTTTCTGAATTTTGGCCATTTGATATTTAACTTACATATTGAGAGTTTCATAAGACGTTGTGTGAAAACCGAGTTTTTGTGTTTTAATAAAAATATTATAAATTAATATAAATATTTAATTCTAAAGATCAATCCTTGTTCGAGATCAAAATCTAGTATTTATTAGCTAGGTTGGATGATCTCTTTAATTATTTGCTACGGCCCAGTTACCGCGTTGTAATTGATATAATGAATATGCAAGACAAGATGCTTTTGCTCCTATTTACGAGTGATTCAAATGAGATGAATCGAAGTTGAAAAAAACTGAAATATTGCAGTGGGTTAATAACCTAGGAACCTGATGACTTGTTGATTCCCAGATACATGAAGTGAGAAAACAACAGAGACAAACAAAAAATACAACATTTTTCCTACAACTGGCATTTGGAGAACAATAGCTTGGAGTAATACTTTATTGCATTTCACCTCTGCTATGAGTTCATCCCTTTGATGGTAATCGTAACAAGATCAAACAGCAGTAGGTTTCTTCCTTGTCTCTTCATTAAATGAAATCATCTTGATAACATGCTGGCATACTGGTGCCCCTGGCTCGGAAGCTCTTCTGTTGAAATCTTTTCAAGCTCGGCTGGTGCTGCCTTTGTTCACAGTCAATAAACAAATTTCACTTTCGAATTCATATTCGATTTTCTCCTTCCTGCACTGATTATGTTTTATTTTTTGTTCAATAAATTTTTCTTGTTTATTTTGTAAGCTATGGTTCATTTTATTCTGAACTGTTGATGAAATACTGGCATGGGGAATTGTCCGCTGGCAGTGATGTGTAACTGGACCCGGAAATTTGAATTCTGTGTAGCATTTTTACATAGAATCTATTTCATGCATGTGATTTCAGAAGTATTTTCTGGTTTCTTTGATATTTATCGCTATTTTTTGTTTTCTAAAGACATTTTACTGCGATAATGGCTTTTTTTTCCTTCCATATTTTTTTTTTTTTTTTTTGCAAATTCTAAAGAAAAATCCCCAAAAAGCAAAATTGAAAATTCTAGTAGCAATTTAGTCCATAATATTTCATCTGTTGTGTATTTGTAATATTGTAATTATTATATGCAAGTGAAGTGAGACTGGGATTGAATTTTATTTTTTTATTTTCAAAATAAAAATGTCACGCAATGTACACAATGTATCTTTGTACTTCTTCTTTATTCTATTTTTTATAAAAAAAGAATCGAAAGAAAAACAATTTTTTTTACGAAAAACTTTTTTTAAATCTATATTTGCAGATTTTTTTGCCTTACAAATCTATTTCTCGGAAAAAAAATATATAAAAAACATTACGAGAAGCTTTATTTTTGGTTTTTTTATTGGATAATTGGGCACTTATAATGAGGACGAATTTTTCGAATATCTAAATATTCAAAACTGATTTGCAACAGTGAAGTCAAAACTGATATAATTTTAAGAGAAAATATTTTTATTCTATAAAATATATTTGACAAACATAATTTTATGGATTACTGTAGGCATATGGAAAACAAATTGTCACGTTTGAAAAAATACAAAAATAATTCAATAAAATAAAAATTATTTTAATGTTCTTTTAAACTTTTTCAAATTCAGTCTTCTTTCAATTTTATCAAATGAAATTTAATTGTTTTTTTTATTAATGATATGAATACATAGTGTTAGAAACTAATTCTTTACAACACTTGTGGTTGCTCATATGTAATATGTATCTAAAATTAATAATCGATGACTAACTTAATCTTACAGTTTTTAATTCTGCAATTTTTTTAACTGAGAAAAATTAATTACCATATGAATAGATGAAATCATGATAATTTACTTGAACATATTACTTAGTTCAACGAAAACAAATCTTCTAAATGTGAGATCCATGGTAAAAAAGCCTTGAACTTCATTTGAGCGTCGTTTGATAACTTGTGTGGCAAGATATCAAGAGATGCTGTGGCCTTGTGGAAAAAATTTCAAACTATAATTCCACACTCAAACTTGTCAAGTTGCCGAACCAAAGTCTATTGGTTTGGAAACTTGATACTATGTAAATGATACATATGCCGGAATGTTGTCCTGAATGTCAACTTTAGGAGGGGGGGAGGGGTATTCGTTCGAAACTACACTAGCGTATTAGCTCGAAGTTGGAACTTGCGTAGAGTAGCAGGCCCATCGTGGTACACTCTAGTCAACACTGAATCTGCTACATCTTTGCCGTTCAAACAGCCAATAACTTAGGTAAAAATGCGTGGTTTTTTAAAACTATAGCAACATGATTTGTCTTTCTTGTGAAAATTATTTTCTGTCTTATAAAAGGACAACTGAATTATGTTTTGCAAAGTCTGTATGTTTAATAAATTATTCGTTAAACTTCAGGTATCTTCACTCATTTTACTGGTTGCATTATCCCAAAATGATATTAAAATTAAATATATCTTAATTATAAATAATTATAAACGCTTAATTTTAAATAAAATTTTCTTCATTCTTTTATTAATTTATTATGATTACATTTTACCCATTAAGATTTGGTTAGTTAAATATAAGAAAAAATTTTTTTAAACTTAAATAATTTTTCTCTTACATATTCCTTCTTCGTTTGTCTTACATTTTAGGGTTTTTTTTTTTTGCCATCTAAAATATTTTAAGCTTAAGGCTGGGTTTTATGGAATTTGAACAAGAGTTCCAGTTATTAAATATAAAATGAGTTTTTCATAATTAAAATACAAACTACATACTGACATTTAATTCGATTATGTTTATTTTGATTTTATAATATTATGAATTCATTAGGCTTTTTAAGATGACTGACGTCACTAACCTCCTTTAACCTCCTCTTCCTATCCTTTTTCTCCTTTCTTACATCTTTTTTACTATCTATCTTTACTTTTTCACATCTGTCAACTCTTAACAATACTTGTTTGATACAAAATTTAAAAAAAAAAAAAAAAGATTATTTAACAGAATTATTTATTTAAATAATAATAATTTATTTAAATTATTTAACAGAATTAATAGAGTAAATAATTAATTTAAAATTACTTCGAAGTTAAAATATAACGATATTTTAATTCTGTTCAAAGTATGTAATTAAAAATTAATAAAAGATGTTAAAATAATGTGAGGAATCTATTTTTTAATGTCCTTTTATATTTTTATTAGGCGTAACTAAATTCGTATATTTTAATTTATAAGTGTATCAAAATACATATTCGTCTTACATTTTAGGTGTTTTTTTTTACCATCTAAAATATTTTAAGCTTACATTTATAAGGCTAGGTTTTATGGAATTTGAACAAGAGTTCCAGTTACTAAATATAATTAAATTTGTATATTTTAATTTATAAGTGTATTAAAAAATAAAAGAAACTTAAAATAATATTTTTTTTAGTTTTAGAAAGAAATGGAATGTTAGTGGATATTATTAGGAGAAAAATGTTCTCAATTCAAATCCAGAATTTTTTTCTACTCGAAATACTCATTTTATAGTAATTTATTTAATTAAAAATTTTAGCAAATCAAATATTTAGAATTTTAAAATTGTTATTTTTTTAAAAATTCAAAATGTTAAAGTTTTCTACTTTTTATTTACTGTTATTGATCTCGGCCATCCTTTTAATACTGTGTCCAAAAAGTAAGACCAATTTTCAATTTAAAATTCCCAAGGCTTATGGAATTTCAATTTTTTTCTTTTTTAAGTTGCTAACGCTGTCCTTCACAACTGTGGGAAATTTGACGTCAAAATATTCAGTAGGGTTTGAGTTACTCTTGGCTTTGGGAGACGCTAAATTTGATTCCGGCGATTTTTGAAATGTCTGAATTCATTGAGCAAAGAACTTGCATTCAATTTTGTTTGCGGAAACGTATAGAATGTTGCAGAAAGCATTCGGTGAGCATTCCTATATCGGAAAAAAATATTTAGAAGTGGTATGAACAGTTCAAAGAAGTCAGAGAGACGAAGAGCTCTCTGGTCGACCATCAACCCCAATCGACGAAGCTCACGTGCATAAAAATTGGCAGAAGTGCAGTGTCCGGAGGGGATTACTTTGAAGGTGATGAAATAAATTTGGAAGAATAAATAAAGAGTTTTTGAAAAAAAAAATTGGTCTTACTTTTTGGGCACAGTAGTATATAATTTATTATTGAAAAAGTAAATTTATATAAAAGACGATCTTCATACGTGTTAGAAATATATAGCGGTATTTCAAAAATAAGCAATACGAAACAAAAGTTGACTAGACAACATAGTTAAAAAAATTTTTTACTATACGACGAGACGCATAAATAAAACAGTGACCATGAATTAAACAAAAATATAATCACTGTAACAGCAGGGTATCCCTATCTGTCCTTGCAAAAGAAAAAGTTAAATTTTCAGCTGTGAATGTCAAGTTATATAGGAACATTGACATGTTTCTATATAATTTGACTTTATTAAATAATTGACCTTAACCTTTGGCATGTTTCTAAAAGTATAATTTGTGAGAGTTTTCACATGGTAGGAATTAAATAAGTCGCAGTGTACTTTCCTGCCAGTTAATAAAAAGTTAATACGAAAAAAATAATTTTTTTCAAGGTATGGCTTCAAATATTACAACAAATTCCCACTGTTTAAATTAATTCCAGGTAATTTGCAGTATATTAAATATTATTGCTATACCTATTATTTTATGGAGGGATTTTATATTTTATTTATATTTTTTGATATTATAAAAAAATAAAACTATACTATAGATTACATCATACATGTAATAATACCATGAAGAAAAAAAGATTTGACTGTCGTATCTTCTCACACGGCCATTGTTAAAAAAAACTAAAAATTTATTCACAATAACTATCTTTAAAACAGTTATTATTATTATTATCTTGGAAAACTAATTTTCATTAAAATAAATTTTTTTATCGACAATTAAAAATAAAAAAGTTGCCTTTTAAAATATCAAAAAGATTATACTAATAATTTTTTACTACACTAATAATTATTTACGAAAATTGAAATGGGTTTTTATTTTTTTTTAAATTAAAAAGATTTCACAATCATTTTCTAGTGAAAAGAGAAAAAAAAAATTTTTTTTTATGATACTGTTTGTCCTAAAGAAAAAAAAATCTTCTTAGTTTAGTCATTACATACCAACATTTGTATGATAGAATTTAATCAGACTTCCATACTTATGTAAATTGCCTACAGCCATTTAGGGTAAGTAACTTTTAGGAGTAATGGCACTTTTTAAATTGCACTGATATATTATCATGAACTCTTTTTTTAAATTTGAGGAGACTAGTTAATCACGCGATTAAAAAAAATGCAAAGGTTCAGCTAAACAACTTTTTTGCATGTTTTCCTCTGTTGTAAATCTTGTTTTGCCAATTTTATCAAATATTTTGTGATTTTTATTCAATCCAAATAAAATAAGAAAAGTTATTAGGCCAAATCTAAATTTCAGTATTCTTGATCTTAATCGTATTTTTTAAAGCGTAATTTTGATTTTTAGCCTTTTGGTTCAAAAGCAATGAAGCTTTTTTTTTAAGAGTGTTTTTTTTTTTCAGTTTAGAAAAGATAAATAAAATTTTATTATTGTTACATGCCAAAAAAATATCTTAGGTATAGAACATTGATCATCAGATTTAATGGAATAGATTGTCTGGGAAGATGATTATTTTCTGCCCTCTCTTTCATCGACTAAAACGCTATTTTTTAGGCAATTTCATAGCTTAAAAAAATTCACATTGCTCCTTCTTCAGAAATTATGCTTAGGATTCATACAATTTGATAAAAATTAAATTATATATAGATTATTAAGTTAAATACAGATATGAATTAAATCTATATTTATCGAAATATTCAAAACAACAATTAATATGATTTCTGTTCTTCAAATTTGTCATATATATTCTAAAGTAAATGAAAAAAAATGTTGTTTAATGGTCATGTTTAGTTATGAAAAAATTTATGCAAAGGATTTTTGATCGAATAGATATATTCATCTACGGATTATGATTTTTTTGCTGTTAATGTAAAGAGCAAATATTACTTATAAAAAAATAAGATATGGAGCTCAATAATTACTTAAAAATATTAGCGGGAAGAAGATCAGATGTTAAAAATCGACATGAAACTGTTATCGTTTCTAGACTTTCTAATGGACTAACTATTAAGGAAATGGCAGAATTAGCAAGTATCAGCAAAAATAGTTATAAAAACTTATAATTAGTACAATAAATAAATAAATGGGAAATAAAATAAGTTTTAACAACTCCTAGTCGAAGAAGAATCCCTCGATTGTCTAATAAAAAGAAAGTTTACAAATTAGTAAAATGCACTTCAATCCGGACACATCAACTGTCATTAAGGAGGTAGCTCACACTAATGAATGTGTGAAGAAGAATAGCAAAATTTAAAAAAATGTTAAATTTCTATCCCCCCCCCCCCCTCCCGAAAAAAAAAAGATTGACTGATAGGAACAAAAGCTGATAATGTGTTCAGTAGGAAAATTCATTAATTGGAAAATAGTTTAAGTGTTCTTACTTAAAAAAAATTAAAATAAAGTAATAGTTAAATGTTTTTAGTGTTCCTTGACGTTTTTTCAATGGTTTTCAGGTAGATCCCTTAATATAGATGGTTAAATTAATGAATCAACATGAAGAACATGCGATGGACAATATGTACTAACCAACTTAATCGCCAACATACAATAGAAACTATCTGGGATCATCTAGATCAGTGGTCTCCAAAATGAGGTACGCAAAATGGTACTTGGAGGTACACCAAAGATGTAGGTTCCCTTCCCTTGAGAATGTATGATCGTGTATCATGTGATGACGAAGATCTGTCATTAGTCGCTTAAGAACAGTTAATCGGCGAGGAAAAACAACATTACAATCCGAATTAAAAAAAATATATCTTCATAATTGGGATTGAAGTGCGAATATCTAGCTTTAATAAGCACAGCAACGATTGCAATCTTGCGATTTGATTCCACATACCAGTGTAAAATTTCGTTTTCTGCAATAACAACAATTAAAACCAAGTACAGAAATACATTAGAGCTAACTTCGAAATGGTTTGGAGATCACTAATCTTGAGAAAGGATCTCCAAACCACGTATGGCCGGACAAATCTGGCCCGCGAGCACCATGAAACCCCCATGAAATTATCTCATGCCAATTATCGAAAATTCAAATTATTTGTAGCTATTTAAACCATATTTGTGATGTGAATGTAAATTAGCACGTGAATATATCGACATTCCAAATGCGTTTATAAGCTTATCGATATTATTACAAGTATATCGATGTAATAAATACGTTTTATTTTTGGCATATATCGTTGAGTACGCAGCATGCTCTGATAAATCTTTAAATATTTTTTTAAAAAATAGTTGCGATGTGTTGATTCACTGTGGCCTAACCTTTGTGGATTTATTAGAATCCCTTGGCCTAAAGGGTTTGGGAGACACTTGATATAAAGTAATAAATAAAGGAATAAACTTGATCGCCCAAAATATTTCTAAAAATTATTCGAAAAATTATTTCTGAGAAATATTCAAATATTGATTATGATACAAAAATATTTATTAAAAATCTTGAAACATTTCTTCCAACAGGAATTAAAGTTATTTCATTTTGAAATGATGTAACAAGTTATTGAGGAAAAATGAATGAAAGTATTTAATTTTTTGTCTCGTATTTTTACATAATGCGTTACATATTCCAATTTTGCTTCGGGATAAATATGTGATATTTTTAAAAACTGATATTTAATTGTTTATTATATAAGTGTTTAATTTAAACTTTCACTGTTTTATGTAAATTTTTAAAGAGAAAGTTTGATTTACTAAACTTTTAACGTATTTAATAATTTCGTAAAAGAGTTAATACTTTACTGATGTAATGATGCAGTTATTAAATTTACAATAAAAGTTCATTAACCTCACGCGAAATAAACATACATCGTAATAAGAACTAATTGAAAAGTAAACAAAGTTTGCAATATAATTTTTCTTAAAGATTATTCTTTTAGAATTTTTTTAATTCCTTAAAAGGCGTTTGTGAAAATTAAGATTTAAAAATTTTTTTTCTTAGTAAATAGATTTCAAATATTCCCACATATCAAGATTTTGAATTGATGTCTTTACCTACCACAATTGTATTTATTACTGTTGTGAAAACGTTTATTGCTTAAATATATGTGCATTATGAGAATTTATTAAATACTATATTAATTCATGATTAAATTTTACATAATTTACAGCTACAAGTATCTTTGCTTTCAATACCAGATTTTATGCTTAAATGCATATATTAACGATTACACGATTGTTTTTATAACATATATATATATTTGATGTTGACAATAATAATACATAGAACGTTATTAAAAATATAATATGTATATTTTTATAATAAAACATAAATGTTTTTGCAAACCAATCAAAAAAGTTAAGTTGGCATAAAACAAATCTCGAATGCTTATTAAATGAGTTATCAGTTTATTTTCATTTATTAATAAGCTACAATTAATGATAAAAACGAGTGCAATGAAAATATATTAATCACTTATGAAATAGTGATCTATTCAAAGATTTACCGGTGCATTTTAATTTGCATATTTTTGTTATTACATGTTTTTTATGTAGCTTAAAAAGTAAATTCAAACATCTAAAAGTACCGGCAAAAAAATAAGAAGGAAAAACAAGCATTTATTCTTGCAAACTTAATGAATAGAAATTTATTTGGAGACTTGATAAAACCAATGAAAAAAAAGAGACGTCCGCGGTTTAAATATATCAAATGTTATCTTTGAATCTTAATGAGTTCATGATACTTCATCGAAACAAACGTCTGTTGTCAGATATCTTTTCGTATGCATGGCATGACGCTAAATCACTTTCTTTTTAGTTTTTGCAAGAAGTCTTCAACAATTATTTAGATTTGAAATAGATATAGTCAATGAAGTAACGTAATAAAGTTTTCTAGTCGTGTGTTAAAGAGATTTATTCGACGCCATATCTTGTTGCGTTGATTGTATCGTAATTTCAACGTAGAATGGTTAATTCCTAAAAGGATTACAATTTTAACGAAGTTACAAAAAGGTAAAATTACTTTGAAATTTATTTACGTGTTGTTTTAAATAATTAGGCGCCAAAAGTGATTTTGTAACATTTAAGTAAAAGAATATCAAAAGAATTTGGTCTGTTTTCGCTATTGTATTATACTACTATTAACAATAATTAAGAATATTTAAGAATAAATGAGATGAATTGTTCTAGAAGGCCAAAATGATATTATTTTGATTCTCATCATTTTAAAATATTCTTTTTTCTCATTTAAAGATAACAATAAACTTATAAAATATAAACCAAACATCTTTAGAGAAACAATCAAGATTTATAATTTTTTAATGAATGGAAAAATAACATCTTTCAAATACAGTTATATTATGAATTTCAAGAAAACAGCTATATAAAGAACTTGTATCGAAAGAATTTTGTCAGTTTTTACTATTGTATTATACGATTGTTAACAATAATTAATAATATTTAAGAATAAATAAGTTCAGGTAGAACAGTTCTAGAAGGCAAAAATTCTATTATTGTGTTTCTCATAATTTAAAAAAAAATTTCTGATTAAAAAATAAGGATGAAGTTATAAAAAATAAAACCAAACATCTTTAGAGAAACAATCAAGAAATTGTAATTTTTTAATGAGTGGGAAAATAACATCTGTCAAATACAGCTATATTAAGAATTTCTGACATGTATTTCACAGATATATTTCAGTTTTTTGCGTATAATAAAATTTAATATGCTTAATTAAATAAATATAATAAAAGTTGAATTTTGTGCGTTACATTTTAATTTGCATTACATAAATGACCTGAAATTTGTAATAAAACGAAAAAATTAAAGAAAGATTTAATAAATATTATAAATTTCATAATTTAATTCATAATCTTAATTAAAAATGGGCCTATAAGTCATGCAGACAATAATTACAAATATTATATGCTATATATTTATAACTATACATTATATACATCCAGCACGATTCTGTTAAATATCTTACAAATTCGTGAAATATTATTCAAATTCATTCAGGTACTTTTCTTTGAGAGTTACATTTTAAATGTAACTTCAATTCAAAATGTAACATTATAGCATTATTTTAGAGACCACTCTGTTGTGAGATTGATGAGGCTTCATAGTTTTAAAATTTATCAAATACCTCATTATAGTTGCTGGTTTTACGATCTCAGAAATCCTGAGTGCACATTTGAAACATTCATTGCATCATTGATTCTGGTAACTTCTTTAATTCAAGAATGTTCGATCCATCATACGTTGTGAGCAATGTGACATGCCTATTAAAGAAGGGAATGGTACAATAGAATTTTACAAACAGCAGATGACATGAATGAAGATTAGGCTTAAAATGAAGATAAAACTTAACAATTGAGGCTGTCAGATGCTAAATCGTTCTCATATGTCAGTCTTAACAAGAATCATTCATCAATTCGAACTTATTTTTTTCTTTGTCGGTTTTTACATTTAGAATATTTGTTATTTTGGAGTTGGTAACAACAATGCCTCTTAATATATACAATATACTTATTTTTGAAATAAAAGGTTAGAAAAATATATATTCTGATAGACCTTTCCGTATTGACTGAAGTCATTAAAATATAGTATGAAAATAACACATACACATGAGGTAAAAGCCATTTTTTATTATCTCCATCGACTTTTACACACAAACTAAAGACACAGCTGTAGTCAATCCACAAAATACAATAAATGATTCCATACAGTATGCAAATACTCATATTGGCTCGATTCCACTTTAATCTCGATATTGTTCAAGCCTGTTGACTCGAATTCAACTACCAGTACCACATCGGGAACAAAGCACAGACGTTTAAAGAGGTGTGAGACAACATAAATACAAACTTTAAATCAATATAATCCCATTAATGGCCCATTCCTCATGACTCTCATTTACAAATTATATCAAGATCTTCTTTGGTGCATAATTTTATACCTTTACAATGCCTCACAATATTCATGTAATTTTCCATGAATATTGTGATATTCATGTTTTATATTATATATAAAATAATTTTTCAAAACCTGAAAATTTATATATTCAAATTCATTTATGTACATATTTACACATCCCATAAATGATTATATTTACTGAGGAATATTTTTTCAAAAGAAGAATATTATTTTAAGAGAAAAATTTACAATTTTAACTCAATTGGTTTGAGCATGAATGTTAGGTTATATTCTAACCATTATTTCATTTAATAAAAAATTTATTATTATGAATATGCACGTATCAGAATTATAATTACATATAATAATATAAGTACGTTATAGTTATATGCACATACACTGAAGTGACAAAAGTCATGGGATACCTCTTAATATCGTGTCGGCCCTCCTTTCGCCCGGCGAAGTGCAGCAACTCGAAGTGGCATGGACTCAAGTCGTTGGAAGTCTTCTGCAGGCATATTGAGCCATGTTGTCTCGATAGACGTCCATAATTGTGAAAGCGTTGATGGTGCAGGATTTTGGGCACGAACAGAAATCTCGATGATGTCCCATAAATGCTCGATGGGATTCATGTCGGGCTATCTAGGTGGCCAGATCATTAGTTGGAATTGTCCAGAATGTTCTTCAAACCAATCGCGAACAGTTGTGGCCCGGTGACATGGCGCATTGTCATCCATAAAAATCCCTTCGTTGTTTGGGTACATGAAGTCCATGAATGGCTGCAAGTGATTTCCAAGTAGCTGAACATAAGCATTTCCTGTCAATGTTCGGTCCAGTCGCACCAGAGGGCCAAGTCCATGCCATGAAAAAACAGCCCACACCATTACGGAGCCACCACCAGCTTGAACAGTGCCTTGCTGACAGTTTGGGTACATGGCTTCGTGGGGTCTGCGCCACACTCGAACCCTACCATCAGCTCTTACCAACTGAAATCGTGACTCATCGGACCAGGCCACGGTTTTCCATTCATCTAGGGACCAACCGATATGCTCACGTGCCCACGAGAGTCGCTTCAAGCGATGTCGTTCTGTCAGTAAAGGCACTCGAGTCGGTCTTCTGCTGGAATAGCCCAAGAAAGGCAAATTTCTCCGCACAGTTCTAACAGACAAGTCCCTTGTACGTCCCACATTGATTTCTGCGGTTATTCGACGCAGTGTTGCTTGTCTGTTAGAATTTACGACTCTTTGCAGACGTCGCCGGTCTCGGTCGTTAAGTGCAGGCGGTCGACCACTGCGCTGTCCATGGTGGGATGTTATGCCTGAAATTTCATACTCTCGGCACACTCTTGACACAGTGGATCTGGGAATGTTGAATTCCCTAACGATTTCCGAAATGGCATGACCCATGCGTCTAGCTCCAACTAACATTCCGCGTTCAAAGTCTGTTAATTCCCGTTGTGCGGTCATCATCACGTCAAAACCTCTTCACATGAATAACTTGAACAGAAATGAAAGCTCTGCGAAAGCACTGCGCATTTATACCTGTTCTACGCGATGCTACTGCCATCTGAAAATTTGCATATTGCTATCCCATGACTTTTGTAACTTCAGTGTATATTATAATTATAAAAATTTCAAATGTAAAATAACAGTATCTGAAACTATTAAATGTTAAATTAAAACTCAGGACAACAAAATAAAATAAAAACTACATAAACTGTAATCCAAAGAATCAAATCAATACAAAAACAAACCAAATAAAATAAAAAGGAAATTTAAAAAAATACTTTTGAATTTTTTAACAAAGGATGCATAGATCAAGTAGTAATAAAAAATGGAGATTCATAGTAATTTTGACTATAGAGCAATATAGGTTACATAAGTTCCATGTATAACAAATTGTGGCTTGGAATAATGCTATATAAACATCATGTGTACAACAACAAAATAATCCATAAACAAAATTACATTAACTTTAACTGATACTGTCGATGTATTAATACGAGATAGGCCCGTATAAATAGGCTATAAAAATAA
Source organism: Caerostris darwini (assembly GCA_021605075.1). Classification (NCBI taxonomy): domain Eukaryota; kingdom Metazoa; phylum Arthropoda; class Arachnida; order Araneae; family Araneidae; genus Caerostris; species Caerostris darwini. The sequence goes on from BPLQ01014871.1 coordinate 213,875, forward strand.
ATCATTGCGGAATAAAATCTTTAAGCTTTTAGAAATTAATCTTTATGGGGTGAATTTAAAAATAATCGCGTTTCAAAAATTCATTTTTTCTAGAACATAAAATACTATACTTTTTGTGCTAATCATTGAAGTTAGCTATTGGGTTACTGGTATTGGAGTTGATGTATAATTTTAAAATAGCCAAAGAGAAGTTAGTAAAAGAAGATAATGAGAAATCAGTACTCGAAAAGACCACCATATTCAAAAAAAATTTGTAAGAAAACAAACAATATTTTCTGTACCATTTATGAAAATTTCTGAAAATTATTTGTTTAAAAAAATGAGAAAATTGGATTGCAGAATCAAGTTTGGAAATACTTCAAGTGTAATAATGTCACAAATTTCCATTTTTCAAAATTTTACTTGGTTCCTCACCTAGACATCTTGTAACTGATGCTGTGAGATGCAAATTTTCTACCTATCATAAAATGTTACAGAACATCTTTTCTTGTTATGAAAATATATTACTACATTGCTTTCTGGTATACCTGCTTTAGTAACTTAAAATATTAAAATTAAAAATAGGAAATTATTTAACTTATAACATCCTATTGTTCCAATATTTATTATCTTAATTAATAAACACATTAAAAAATACATAATTTTTGTATATTATTGCCCAAAAAATATAGTTAGCCTTCATGTAAAATTAACTTTAATTTTATTATTTAATTTGTTTCTTTATCATAACATAAATTGACATGTAAATAAATATAAAAAAAGAATTTATTAAAAAATCAAAAAACATTTGACTCCGAAAAAATGAATCATTATAGTATAACTCATATATAGTATAACTTAAAAATAGCAAGATTTTTGATGATCGGTGAAAACTCTTTTCAAAGAGTCGGAAGTGATTAAATTTTTAAATTAACACTTTCTAAGATTTGTTTTTAAATATATACTTATTAAACGGCTCCATGAAAGAAATTCTTACAAAATGAACTTCCGACAGAGAGATGTTAATTGGTACGTATAACAAACCACAAAAATCAATTCAATACCTATTTACATAGACCCTAATTATATTTCTTGAATGAAATCACGAAATCAATTTGGATGAATACTCTTTTTTTATTTACTGGCACAAAAGTTATAAAAAAATCCTTCCGGCTTCAATCCTTTCATTATTAAATGTATCAGAACCCCCAAATCATTCATTCAGCGTTTTTGTTCTCTTTAAGATCTGAATTTGCTTTGTCAAAATGTCTCATGAAGCATTCTTTCAGTGATTATTTTAGAATATTTCAGCAATTAAAATACTTTTTGTATTTCTTTGAAAGCATGCTTTTCCTTTTCAGATTTTGTTAAATTTTTTGTTTTGGTTAAATTTCTCTAGCTTGCATTTTCGATACTTGAATTTTTGTTTCAAATTGACCGTGAATTAACTTATTACAATTATATTTTTCGAATGAAGGAGAAAATTAATAAAAGCAACTTAAAATTCTGCTAAAATATACTTGAGTGCACATTAATTAATTTATGTGATTAAAAAATATTCAGTTTCAAATTAATTTCTAATGAGTTGTTGATAAGCTTGAGGAACATGATATGCTAATTAATTAACATGACAGGGCCATTAAGACCAAAAGTTGATAAGCGTTATGGTAGTGCGTTTTACTGGACATGACGTATAGTTAGTAACTACATGACATATAGTGTTTTTTATTAAATGTTCGTGTAGACATATATTTTACTCTTTGTATGATAAAAATTTTGATGTTTTGATATGTAATATGCCAGAAACCTTTGATATTGGTTGTTTAGTGTATAAAAAGTTTACATGTATATATGTGTGTTTGTATAAACATCTGGTCATTTTCTAATTGAGTATTCCTTAAACTCTTTTTCCTCTGGTAAAATTACCAAAGGCTATAAATATAGAGTTCAAGATATCAGGTGCTGGACATCTGGTCAAAGGATATATTTTCGTCGCAAGGATTGAGAATAGGAATTTCCTCAGGAAATTTTCTTGAGAGTAAAGTATAAATTATCGACTTCCAGTTTTGGAAGTATGGGTTTGCTTCTCCAGCTTATGATAAAGATGTATTTATAAGTGCGTGCAGCCTAGCAAAGATAAGTTAGTATATACACTATGTGTAAGAAAGTGACGAGACACGACACTATAGCGACATAAACCCATATTTATTAAAATTAATAGGAGGTAGGGCCTCCTTTGGCTGCGATGACAGCTGCAACCCTTCTGGGCATGCTTTCCACTAAATTAGCCATAGTGGCAAGAGGAATTTCATTCCAAATGTTTAACAGGAAGTTCCATAGTTCAGGCTTGCTTTTGGGGAGTGGGGTGCAGGCCCTCAACCGACGGTCCAATTCGTCCCAGAGATGTTCAATTGGGTTAAGATCAGGGTTCTGCGCCGGCCACTCCATGCGTTTAACGTTGTTGTTCACATACCAATCAAGAGTCCTCCTTGCAACATGGCATGTTGCGTTGTCGTCTTGATACCAGCAATCATCCCTACCGTACGTTGCCCACAAGGTAGGAAGGACATGATTGCCGAGAATATCACAGTATCTATCGGCATTCATCGCACCATCAACCTTCACCAGTGGGCCAGCCCCATACCAGGAAAAACAGGTCCATACCATCAATTCTCCTCCACCAAACTTTACAGTTGGGACGACACACTCGGGCAAAAGGCGTTCTCCTGTAAACGCCATACCCAAACACATCCATCCGAACGGAAAAGAGTAAATCGTTACTCGTCACTCCTTAGGACGCGTTTCCAGTCATCCAGAATCCAAGTACGGTGGTCTTTGGCCCATCGAAGGCGCGCTTTCTTGTTGGTTTTCGTATTCAAAGGCTTATGGGCCGCCGAACGTCCAGTGTAACCTAACTTATGGGCCTCGATACGAAGAGTCTTGGTCGAAACGTCCACACCTGTGGCTTGTCTAAACTCATTAGAGATGTTATCCATGGATGTTTGACGTTTATTTCGAATCTCCCTGCCGAGCACCCGCCGATCCCTGCTGGTGAGAACTGTAGGTCGTCCCCTTGGGGGTTTGTTCTGATAGTGTCCCTCAGTCTTGTAGCGACACACAACACGTGCTACAGTTGATTTTGAGCAGTTATGGAGACGGGATATCTCCCTAATTGACACCTTAGCAAGATACAATCCAACCAACACCTTTCTCGAACTCAGACAACTCTTCCCGTGGCGGCATCTTGACAAAAAAGAACTCTAGTCGACTCCACAGAGTATTTATAGGATATGGCTGACACGTGATACCTATTATTGCGCATGTGTCAGCTGTATTGTCGACTTTTCTACTTTTCGAGGGGTGTCCCGTCACTTTCTTCCAGATAGTGTATTAAAGGACAGTAGTTAGGGTCTTATTATACTGTCCAATTAACAGATATTTATTGGACGTGGAAAAATCAACCAACTGCGACACAACATGGGAAGTCAACCTTTGATCCTCACTTCGGTATTTGTCCGGAGATAGAGATGAGACAAAAGATTCACCAGAAACCAATGAGGACCAAGAAGCATTCTCAAGATGAAAATATTGATATTCTAGATTAAATATATTCTGTTGAAAATATTGATTCTCTAGATTAAATATTGATTAACATAAAATGTATTTTATTTAATATTTATACATTCCACAAACAAATATCGTGACGACTTTTTTATTTTATGATTGAGTGGGTTCTTCTTTTTAGGCTTCAAAAATGTTTAACATTGACTTAAAAAGAATAGAAATAAATCTTTTTGCAGTTCAGATTTTTTTGTTCAATCAGAATTTTCATATATATTCAAAATCTTTACCATTACCTCTCAGATCTGATGTTTTGACAATTTCTCTGGATTTCTCTGGACAAATGATTTTGCTCCCATTTTCAAATCATCATTAATATTTTTTTATGGCACTAACAAGTTATTCTAAAGGTTAAATATAAAGAAAACCCCTTAAAAATAAGTGGACAAAACATCAAAATTATTTCTTTAAATATTTTATTATTATTCAAATATTTCGCTTTTGCTAGTTAATCTTTTTTAAATAACTGCCTCTTTGTAAAACATTGAAATTTTACTGAATTATATTCGGACCCTACCATACTCATACTAAGAATACTGTGGGAGCACTACTTTAATTTTAAAACTCTATACGAAATGATACTTAATTTTTAAGACTGCATATAACTTTATAGCTTTATATATTGGAAACTCATGTAACTTCACTACCATTTGAGTTACTTACTAGATATATTTCGTGGATTAATTTTATTTAAGATTATATTATTAAATAAATTATTATGTATTATTAAATGAAAATTTCACAAAGGAACTATTCTACATTTATGTCTGGAAAGCAATGACTTAACTGCATTATCATGAATTCGCAATCATTATAATCGTTTATTCTTAACTTCCTTCCCCTTAAACTTGTAATTTTATATCAATGACCCAATTTCTCAGTAAAATAACCACAATTTCTGTGCAAATGAAATATATTATGAATCATTTTGCTTTCTCTAAAGTAGAACTGAGTGACGTGAAAGAAAAACCTCTTCATAGTAATATTACTATTACGTCCTATGCAGGACATAAATAGAAGAAATACTTTTTGAAGATCCTATTGCATGACAAAAAATTTTACTTCTTAGATAATATATTACTTTTATGCCTTTATTACTATTGCTTATAGTAGACACCTAAGAGTAGAATTGTTTTATAACCAATAGTTTCACCATGGAAGATTGATGTTTAACTTTTCATATGTGTCAAGGTATCTATATATTTATTAAACGATAGAAGAGTATTATGTTTTTCGTGGATATAGTTTTTTTTTATCTGATGGGTTTTTTTCTTAGTAAAGAAGTGAAAGATAGTGAATGATTACTTGCCTACTTGATTCGTGACCAAAAGTCAAAACATTTCGCTTCTTAATGAAATTTTTTTATTCTTTAATGTTCAGAACAGGGCCTGAATGGCCGAGTGGCTAGCACTCTGGAGCTCGGTACTACAGGTTCGCGTTCGAGTCCCGGCGGTGCCTTGGACGTTTGTAGTGGTTCGGAATCCACTTTAAACTTGTAGGTCCCGGTTTAATATGATAGTAGAGCGTTGCGGGGGCATTATTACTCCGCTTCCGTGGCTTATCTTCAAGTTACACGCACTTCCTGGGTAATGCAAAGTGAGTACGTCTGTGCAGCACTTGCTTTAAGGCATCCAAGACCAAGCTGTCTAAGTGTTTGCCAGCTGCATTAGAAAGAAAAAAAAATATTCGGAACAATAAACTGTTTGTCAGAATTTCGTTGGATTTTCTGTTCTGTGTGGAAGATTCGTTGTTGTAGCAAATTTTTATTTAACTACTACTTTAGTAACCTGTTAACTTATACTATGTATAATATAGAATCATGAGTTTTTTGTTTCCACTAAAATCAACTTGCTTGAATAAAAAAATAGTTATTATTTTATATATATATATAAACAACAAGATAATCATTTGAAATCATTACTTTTATACAAATTTGCAAGTACTAGTACAATTTTTTTTCAGACTGCTTCGCAAATAAATGTACATTTATTTTTTCCAAGAAAAGAATACAGGGATAACATCCAAGAAAATTTGTCATCCATATTTAAACATCCCAAGAAAATTTGTCATTTTTATTTGAATTTCTTTTTAATTATAAAATGCATCTATGTAATTGTTTTGTGTTAAATATTTAGCACTGGATATAACTATAAATGAATATTTAATCCATTAATATTCAAAATATCGTCTTCAAAGAGGTTTTAAGATTATGTTAGAAGGTCTAAACATAATCTTAAAGAACTTTTTACGGAAGTTATTATTATAGTTGCTTATCGCAATTATATTTTTATTCAGAGTTTTCCAAATGAGATCATAAGCTTTTCCCAAATACATTAATAGATAATAAATAGAATTTTTAAACAACATCCACAATGTCCCATGAAGAAAATTAAATTAAAATTAATTATGCCTGAATCTTACACACAGGGAATAAAATAATTTAAAATTCAAGGCTGTAGAACTCATTAATATCTAGAAATTTTTCATTGATTCTTTAAATATGTATTTAATGGAACTTCTCATTGGGGCATGCATACGTGTTTACACCTATGTAAGAAGTGACAAAGATTCCTAATCTGATATTATGATGCATTCTACCAGCTATTTCTCTATTATTCAGCTAGATCTTCAAAATTTTGGGGTATGCAAATCAAGTGATTTACCATTTCCCGTATACACTGAAGTGACAAAAGTCATGGGATAGCAATATGCAAATTTTCAGATGACAGTAGCATCGCGTAGAACAGGTATAAATGCGCAGTGCTTTCGCAGAGCTTTCATTTCTGTTCAAGTTATTCATGTGAAGAGGTTTTGACGTGATGATGACC
>BPLQ01014871.1:227539-249684 GCA_021605075.1 Caerostris darwini
TAATGTATTATGAATTATTCTTTCTTGCTATAAGATTTTCTTTTAGTGGCATAAAGCTGTTTCTGATTTATTTACTGTGGCTATATTTTTTAATGCGAACTATTTATAGATATAATTTATTCAGTTGTGTATTTTTATATATCGTCTGAAAAATTGAAATGCAAAGTGAGCTCTTAATACTTTTTTTATAAATAATTAAGGAAATTACTTTCCAGTATATTTATAGATTGGCCAGTGATGTCCTTGATCAAATAGTATACTGTCACAATTGTTCTATAATGTCATTCTTTCAAAAATGAAGACAGGGAAGTTTTATAGGTTGGCAATTTAGATGAGCACTAATAATGGCTTATTAGACAAGAAAAAATGGTTACATGAAACATTTGGATTCTGTTGAAATTTGTATGAATATTCTTTTAAAGTAACCTAAATTACATTTTTCTCATGTGACTTTGATAGTGACAAGGATGATTAATAATAAATGAAATTATCAACTTGACTAATACAAAGTAAAGTACTGCATTTAACTTGACAGTTAACATATAAAAACTTCTTTTTTATGATCTTAAAAAATAAAATTAAATTTTTAAAAAAAATTTGAAAATATTTATTTCTTAAATTATTTTTTAGAAAATTATTGATAATTTATTTTATATAATAAATAATAGATCCTCTGAAAAAGATCAACTATTTAGGTCGTCTTTAAATTAAACCTTTCAAAAAATTGCCAGAACTTGAAAATATTATAAACATTTAGTTTATGAAATCAAACAAATATCCACAACATGTGGTGACAAATTTGTAGTTATATTATCAGATTTGGAAAAGAATAGATATTTAGTTTTTCTGCATGGTCATTTCAATAAAAAGAAAACACTAGATATGTAAATTTTAATGAAATTCCAGGTTTGAATTTTTATGTAAAGGATTTAAAAATTGTGGACTAAACATTTGTGCACATATAATTGAATTTAAAGTAAAAAATTAATTTTTATGAAAATAATTCGTTTCCAAGAACATTAAAAAAACCTTTTTAGATCCTTTTTAGAGCTATTTATTCAATTTAAATATTTCGTATTTAAATCTTTTTATATTAGTTTTTTAATGTAAATAATTAGTTTTTACGAACTTTAAAAAAAACATTTTTTTTTCATTTACCTGCATTTTGAGAAAAGTGAACCAGAACCCACAATGCCACACTGTTCAACTTAATATTTTTGAAATGGGCATAAATATTCTTTTGATAGTATTTCCGTAGCTAAGCGATATTTAATTTTTAATATGCAACTTTGAGAAGCTGAGAAACTCCTGATGATAAATAAATAAAATCATCACCTTGCCTAACGTGAAGTAGTACCGAAATGAAGGCATTTAACAGGAGAAGTTAATATCTTGAATATGATAATTTTGCTAATAAGTATATTTGAAGGTAATTAATTGTATTTACCTCCAAAAGTAATAAATTTAAATATTTCTTTTTTAACAGAAATTTGATTAGATTAAAAGTATTGAGAGAAAAAATATAATAGGAATCTACTCATTTATTTTGTTTAACCATTTTAATTTATGCCGTTCCTATTTTTATTTCCACTAATATCCATTTTACCGAATAGTATACACATTTTAAGTCATTTTTGATATTAAAATGGGATCGCTTATTGGTATCTGTTTATGAGATGATGTTAATAATGAATAAACTATAATTATAAAAAGAAACAAAGTAAAAATAATATTCACCACAAATGTGTTGTTTAAAAAATTTAAATATTTAGCATGATTTTTTCCATCTGAAAATAACTGGCCGATTGGGCAATAAACTTTAATAGATTTTTGAAGGATGACGCAGGGTACTCATACACATTGCCAAAATATCCATTAGGCCTCCTTGTTTCTGAAAGCAGTGACTGCAATATACGCTGCCAAAGAATTTGTATCGCTTTTGGACCGCTAATTGCACACCTTACAATTTGGCTATGAGACGAGCCGTTCAATACTGTGATTCTGAATTTTTGGAAATTAAGATGAAAATCTTTAGAAATGTGCGTTTTCTGACATATTGTCTTGAATCAGGTGCTTATCTACAGACTAAGCTATCACATGCGTAATTTTAATAAGTGGCATTATTGTTAATAAAACACATAAGACTATTAAAAATTAAGGTTTAATTTTAATAGTTTTTGCTCCTTTAAAATCGTTTCGTTTTTAAAACATTTTGAAATTATTCAAATTTATTACAATTCCCAAAATTGCGTGTATCTAGAACGATCTGTATTGGAATACAAATTTTTAAAATTCACCTATAGCGTTAAATTGCTTAAAATAACATATTGGCTTATTTAATTCCTTGATTATTTTCGAAATAAACCTATTAAAAAATACAAAAATCATCAGAAATTTATAAAGAATCTAATGCTATTTTATCTAATCTAATGCTATTTTTATAACAGTTTATTTGCAACCCTGTGGCTGAAAATGCATAAAATATAGAAAACTTTAAAAAAAAAGTAAAAAGCAAAATGATGAAAATGGTAATAGAAATACAACAATGGAAGAATTTGAGATCACAGAAAAACCTGTAAGAAAATCATTAATGCCAGTATCAATATCAACAATAACTCTTACTGTTTTGTAAATAAAAATTACAGCTTAATTTACATGTGTTTTCAAATATAACATTTTGATAAAAATCTGTAGTTGTTTTCCTACAATGTAAATAAGAGTCCAGTCCAATGAAAGGCATTTTGATTCTATTGTTCTTTTGTTATCTTTCGATGTAGTACTCTTAAACAACTCACTGGAAAAAAAATTGTTTAATGTTTTATTTGAAAAAAAAGTAGATGTTTGTTTTACTTTGAAATTGTTGCTTTCATTTCTAAAATTGATATGCATCTTTTATATTTTTTTGCCTAAACCTATCGAGCGAAAATTTCCCCACACGTTTTAATCAGGATTTCAAAATAGGATTTCTGGAAAAAAGTTCCAATAACGTTATTGTTGTCAGTTAACCACTGATTAATCGACTCTCTTTTATGTTTAGAGATATATCATTTAATGTATTTTTCAGAAAATTGGAATTGTTACGAAGCATGTTGTTGTTTATCATAGAATACCTTATAGGTCATGGAAAATTAAATATTTTTTTTCTGCATGAATTGAGGGCTAGGACAAATCACAATGCTGTTCTTAAATATGCTTGAGCATGTCAACAAGTCCTTTAATATGTCTACTAGCTTAAACATGCTTAAAATACAGGTAATTCTCTCTGCAGCTCATGCTAATAATATCTTAAATTTATTGTTACATTAAAGTTGAATTTTTTTTTTTTTTTAGTCTGGAAATAAAAGTTTCCACCAGAGATAATTTTTAATACTTTGGATGACGTTTATTCCAACCTTGCATGAAAGGGACGTTTCATCAAATTTAATTTGGAATTTAATGAATTCCATATGTTTGGTAATTTTTAACGTATTTCTTTGAATTATAGATGCTACAAGAAAAACAAATAAGAATTTGATGCAAAAGAGCAAGTCCTTTTAATTTTAACTGAAAATTGTTTTCTTTTATTCAATTCCAGCAGGGAAAATGCACTGCTTTTTTCTTCATAGAATACCTTATAAGTCATGGAAAATTAAATATTTTTTTCTGCATGAATTAAGGCTAAGCCAAATCGCAATACGGTTCCATGCTTGAGCATGTCAAGAAATGCTTTAATACCATATGTCTACTAGCTTAAACATACTTAAAATATAGGTAGTTTCTCACTGCACTTCATGCTAATAATATCTTAAATTTGATGTTACATCAAAGTTGAATTGTGTTCAGACAGCAAATAAAAGTTTTCACTTTAGAACATTTTTAATACTGTGGATGAAGTGAATATCAGCCTTGCATAAATGTGATATTTCATCAAATTTAATTTGGGATTTTATGAATTCCATATATTTGGGCATTTTTAACGTTTTTATTTGAATTATAGATGTTACAAGAAAAACAAATAATTTGATGTAGAAGATAATGCTCATTCCTGGTAGCTCCATCTATAATGTGATGCTTGCTTCTTTTTTACCTCCATAATTGCTTGGCTAAGTCAAATAATCATATACAGCTAATTAAGATTCTAACTGAAAATTGTTTCCTTTTTTTTCCATTCTCACAGGAAAAATGCATTTCTCTTTTTTACCACCTATGTTATCAAACATTTTCTTTATTCTATACGAAAATAAACAAAAACTTTATTCAAAACTCAGAGACATCTAATGTAAACATATTAAACTCACTTTATTCTATTCGAATGAAGTATTAATTATAGGCGTTATGAAACAAAATTTTATTTAAAAGATGAAACTTAGATTCCAAACTTTTCCCTATACTTTTGCACTACAGAAATGTTAATTTCGATGTTATTTTAATTTTTATGATGTTATTTTCAATGTATTATCTTTTTTTAGAGGAATGTTTTAACATAAATTTAGAAATTATATATAATTTTGAAAAAGTACACTAAACTAAGAATTCCGATGGTAATTTCTTGCTTTTTTCAGCCATTATAATATCAACTTTTGCATGTACAAATTCGCTATTTTACTTACGTTATTAAACAGATCAATCTAATGATAAAATAATAATATGCACTCCAACGTAGTTAAACCGAAAGAATATTATGGAAAAATATAAAATGTTATGCTGTTTCCAAAGCTTTTACAATAGACACAAATATGAATAAATATGAATAATCAAACATAAGCTTTATGTTTGATTATTCATATTTGTGAGAAATTTTTGCTTATATTTGCATATAAAAAATACTAGCACATATTAGAATAAATATTAAATATATAATATTAATTATATAAATATTAATTATATAGTAGATTTAATTCAAAAATAAAAATAAAAATATATTAATATCAAACTTTTTACAATAGTTTATTTAATAAAATTAGTGATATCAGTTGCGAAGAACAAAGAAATGCTTGGAGAAAAATAATATATTTTTTTTTATTCATTTTGTATTAATCACAAAACTTTAAAAAAAATATGGTTGAAAATATTTCCGAAATTACCAAACAAATTGTATCTGCTTACACTTTCAAAAAGCGATTATTTAATAAGATTAATTCCATGCCGATTTCTCTCTTCTCATGCTCAAGGTTTTATTTGAAAACAAGCCATCAACTTTCGAGGAACTAAGTAAAAAAAAATAACCTATCTTTAAAATTCACTGAGAGTGTCTGAAATATTATAATCATGAAGAACATCACTATTTACCTACCATTTACGATTTTTTTTAAACCAAAAAAAAAAAAAAAAAAAAAAAAAAAAAAAATATCTGTGTTTTTATGGAAGACCATCTTATCCATCTTGTATCAGTTGTATGCTCCAGTGACACACAGGGCTGCGTTTCGGACATTAAAATAATAGGACTCCTTAAATGCAGATTCCATATAATTGCTGATAGATTATTCTGCTGCTTCTCGAAATAAAGAATGGTGAAACAGAAGAGAAATATTTGACCCATGAATGTAATTTGCACTGTCTAGAATGGCTCCGTGTCGTGGGTTTAGAACTGTGATCACGCAGAAATAATATAAGTAATTTTTATCCATTGTTTCTGGTTGGAATTTTTTTCTGTAGCTACAGTAGGGTCGTTTTAACCGTTTCAGCTGATTTGTATCATTTAATTTAATTATATGTATACACGCTTAATTGTTTACTGCATAGCTATTATGTGCTTTTATATTGAAGTTGAGGAGGATCACTGCGGCTGTAAACTTTCGCTGAATGAAATATCAGGCGATAATGATAATTTTTTAACTGTCTAAGTTCAAGGTTGAACCATTCCAGGGTTATGTCTTATTCCGCGCATATGTTTTCTTCACCATACAAAATAATATAGATAATTTTTCTTAACGAAAGTGAGGCTAGCAATTTGTGAATTATATGTTTTAAATGAAATATTAAAAAACAATTGAAATTGAAATAAACAGATTTATTCTATGGATTAAAATAGAGAGATTTTAAATATCATGTTTTCAGCATAAGTTATATAGTTACGATTATATAATTATCTAAAATTAAAATTCTATGTTTAGCTATTTTTCATGCATTTGAGTTTTTTTTTTTTTTTAACACTTTTTTGATTTTTCAGATAATTTTAGGCTTAATTATAGCAATTGATCAATCCAAATTTATTTAAAAATAGAGTTATGGGCCAGGGTTATGTCTTATTCTACGCATATGTTTTCTTCTGTTTTCTTTACGCAGAAAAAAAAAATAAGATAAATAATTTTTCCCAACGAAATTGAGGTTAGCAACTTGTAAATTATTTGTTTTAAATGAAATATTAAAACATAATTGAAATTGAAATAAACAAATTTATTCTATTGACTAAGGTAGAGAGATTTTAAATATCTTGTTTTGAGGATAAGTTGTATATTATTTTAATTATTTACGATTATTTTAAATACTATTACGATTATTTTAAATATTATTTTATTTTAAATTAAAATTCTAAGTTTAGCTATTTTTCATGCATTTAAATTTATTTACACACTCTTGATTTTTCCAATAATTTTAGATTTTAATTATTAATTATAGAAGTTGTTAAATCCTAATTTATTTAAAAATAGAGTTCAACAATCAGTCAAAAAACAAATAAGTGGAGAGGTTGAAGTTGAGGAGGATCACTGCGGCTGTAAACTTTCTCTGAATGAAATATCAGGCGATAATGATAATTTTTTAACTGTCTAAGTTCAAGGTTGAACCATTCCAGGGTTATGTCTAATTCCACGCATATGTTTTCTTCTGCTTTCTTTACGCATAAAAAAATAATATAAATACTTTTTCTAAGAGAAATTGAGGCTAGCAATTTGTAAATTATATGTTTTAAGTAAAATATTAAAAAACAATTGAAATTGGGTTAAACAGATTTATTCTATGGATTAAAATAGTGAGATTTTAAATATCTTATTTTCAGCATAAGTGATAAAGTTACGATTATATAATTATCTCAAATTAAAATTCTATGTTTAGCTATTTTTCATACATTTGAGGTTTTTTTTTAACACTTTTTTGATTTTTCAGATAATTTTTGGCTTAAGTATAGCAATTGATCAATCCGAATTTATTTAAAAATAGAGTTCAACGATCAGGGTTATGTCTTATTCTACGCATATGTTTTCTTCTGTTTTCTTTGCGCATAAAAAAATGATATAAATAATTTTTCTCAGTGAAATTGAGGCTAGCAATTTGTAAATTATATTTTTTAAATGAAATATTGAAAAATAATTGAAACTGAGGTAAACAAATTTATTCTATGGACTAAAGTAGAGAGATTTTAAATATCTTGTTTTTAACATAAGTTGTATAACTAAGGTTTTACGATTATTTTAAATTAAAATTCTAAGTTTAGCTATTTTTTATGCATTTAAATTTATTTACACACTTTTGATTTTTCCAATAATTTTAGATTTTATTTATTAATTACAATAGTTGTTAAATCTTAATTTATGTAAAAATCAACAATCAGTCAGAAAACAAATAAATTGAGAGGTTGAAGTTGAGGAGGATCACTGCGGCTGTAAACTTTCGCTGAATGAAATATCAGGCGATAATGATAATTTTTTAACTGTCTAAGTTCAAGGTTGAACCATTAAAGCGTTATGTCTTATTCTACGCATACGTTTTCTTCACCATAAGAAAATAATATAAATAATTTTTCTCAGCGAAAATGAGGCTAGCAATTTGTAAATTATATGGTTTATTACGCTAATACAGCATACTATTGTGTCCAAAAAGTAAGACCAGTTTTCAATTTAAATTTCCGACCATAAGGTATTTCAATTTTTTATTTTTTTTATTTTTTAGGTTGTTAGCACTGTCCTTGACATCTGCGGGAAATTTTACGTCAAAATATTCATTAGTGCTTGAGTTACGCTTGGTTTTGTGAGATGCAAAAACTGATTCCGGCGAGTTTTGAAATGTCTCTTCAATCGACTCAAAACGGTGTCACCGGAGTGGTTTTTTTGAGTTTAGGGAATAGCCAGAAGTAGCACGATGCAATTTTTTGGACGTGAGCTTCGTCGGTTGAGGTTGATGGTCGACCAGAGGGCTCTTCGTCTTCAACGCGTTCTCTACTTTGAACTGTTTTTACCACTTCTAAACATTTCTTTCCTATATAGGAATGCTCACCGAATGCTTTCTGCAACATTCTATACGTTTCTGCAAACAAAATTTAACACAAGTTCGTACTCAATCAATTCAGACATTTCAAAAATCGTCGGAATCAGTTTTAGCTTTTCATAAAACGAAGCGTAACTCAAGCACTAATGAATATTTCGACGTCAGATTTCACACAGATGTCAAGGAGAGTGTCAACAACCTAAAAAAGAAAAAAAATTGAAATACCATACTCCCGGGAAATTTAAATTGAAATCTGGTCTTACTTTTTGGACACAGTAGTATCTTTGCTTTGTGTTTATGTCTCTTTTCCACTTGAGGGTGGCATTTTGGGACCCTGCTTTAGTATGTGTTTCTAATTTCTATTGATGTTTTCTCCTATAATTATAATTCATATTGATACTCCCCTTCAAGATTGAACATGGAATTCAGAAACACCCTGTAGAAGGTCAAAGAAAGTTTTTTAGTCAGTGACAAAAAAAAACTCTTGCGAATATTTTACCTGAAAAATCTTATTTTTATACTAAATGTCAAAACATAGAATTTTCAAAAAGAGTTTTTTGCAAAGGCAATACATAAATAAAAAATAAATAGAGGCAACTATTGCATTATAAAAGGTGTTTTATTTGATTTTTTTCTTGAGGTTAATATCTCTCCAGATTTAAAGTAGGAATATAAATTATATTTTGTTTAAGGTTGGTAAGGTGTGAAAATTCGAGCTCTAATTTTTTTTTTTTTTAAATTCCGATTTATTTTGCTACGCATCATTGCGCCTCGAACAAGGGTTCTTAACCCTTTTGTTCTCTGCGGACGCCTTGAGCCAATAAAATGGTTGCCATTAAAAGAATATTTTTTTTATTTCTCCTCTGAATAATATTTTTAAAGAATCAAATTAGTTTCTAAGTTCATTAAGTTTATTAATACAGTTCAAACATATTAATCCAAATCTACTCTATGGCACATTAAATTCGCTTTTTTGAAATTTAAATATAACTTTATGTAAATCAATTTCAACTTTTTGCAAATCAAATTCAACCCATTAAAAATTAAATTTTTATTATATGTTAATACTTTACTATCCATGTTTATAAAAACATATATGAATATGTTCGTCTAAATATGCATTTTTATGTGAGTAATCATGTACTAGTGTGGTTAAATATGTATGATTAAATAATCATGGGAGTATATAAAGGTTAATCTGTATTTTTTTCAGTAAGCATGGTTATGTGTGTAGTTTCAGTTACAAGTGCACATTTACTTACGCATGCTTGTAAATACATTTGTATTCCCATATTTATGCGTGCGCTTACCTTTTTAAAGATATATGCTAATGAGTATATATATGTGCATGTTTGTGCTTGTATGTGTATGTATGCCAGTGTATACTTATACGCAAATGTAAATGAATGTTGTTTAAATTATATTGTATTGTGAAAATTATATTGTATTGTGAAAATTATATTGTATATAAAATTATATTGTAAATTATATTCTTTTGATAAAGCCTTTTTGTGTAATTATATATTTAATGCGTTCTATTCATTTTTGTATTAGTATGCTTTCTTCACTGTTTAAGTACAATGCATTGTATATATCTTTATTTCATGTATCCCAAGTGATCTCTTTCAAAATTACAACTATAAAACTCATTGCTTAAATTTTATTCACCAGTGTATATAGCCTTAATTAAATAGTATACTGTCGTAAATTTTGCATCTTCTCGTTTCTTTGAAACTTAAAGTAGACCAAGTTTGTTATAAAAATTAAAATCTAGGTGCTTACCTATATGTGTGCATATGTACCTGAATGTGCTTAAATATAGATGCGCTTGTATTTGTATATATGAATGTGCTTGTTTATGCATGTATCTGGGTATGTATAAATGTGCGTGTGTACACACCCATATGCATACACACTTAAACACTGACGTACCTACAGACTCGCACATACATAAACACTTCATAAGCAAATTTACCTACAGACACATACACACGAATATAGATACACGAGCACAAACATTTATACATAGATATCCACATAAAATTACACTCACAATCTACATTTATACGTATCGACAAAGAATCTCACGCAAAAACCTATACACATGTATACGCATTACATACGCACATATATACACACTTTCACACACACAAAGATATATGACCTTCATTAACTACAATAGATGTTTGGCATTGTCTTTTCATACTGAATACCAGATTATCCAACAGGTTTTGAGGTAAAATTGCCTGTTTCTCCACGATTATCTGTTTCAGTTGTTAGGCATTGTTCTGGGAATATAATCGTGCCGAAAATTCCCAAAGCCTTCCACATATATTATATGGAATTTAAATCAGGGAAATATGCTGCCCAATACAGACTATATTTTTAATACTAGAAGCTCCTCAACACAACCCTTATCTCTATCATATCAACTGACGTTGAGAATTGTTTGGGACACTGAAACAAATTTCTTGTGTAAAGAGAGCGTGAATCCAATGATGATAATTATTTGTGTTCCTTACACCAATAAAAGGGACCAAAGACGATCAGTTGTCAATGGGATTCAGTGGTCAAAACAACAGGGTATAAGAAAATCTTTATAAAGGAATTGGCCACAGTAAAGTGCAACAGTAGTCGTCTCGTTGCCGCATGTTACTGACACTGGTATCGATCTCTTACAGTTGTATCTATAGCATGAAAGAATTGCCTGGTTCGAGAAACAAAGATTTTGTCAATTGGAAACGGTCTACGCTTATCACACTACACTCTTCTTCATGGGTGCCGATCATTCTAGCATATGTAAAGTCATCCAGATATTTTCTTCTAGCCATATTGCTCATTTGAACTTACAGAAAATGTCTTTACTAGCTCCTTTTGTTCTTTCTTTTTATTATAACTTTCCATATGTACGCTAACTGCACGCATTTTGAATACCCTCACATCACCTATGACGTCTTGTAAATTATATTTGTATAAAAATCACCTTTCTACTGAATTTGGTATTCGTTGTATCGATTGCAACAAGCCATTTTATACAATTTTAAGGCAGTTTGTTCAAAAATTACATCATTGTATAAATTTTACACCCCAGAGTATTTTACGGTCTTTTCAAAAGACAAACAATGTCTGTTAGATAGTGAAAATACTCATATCAGGTTGAAAGTGATGTTCATCTAAATGTTATTTTATTAGAGGTCCATTGTAGAATAAGAATGCATCACTACAACGAAAATATTATTATTACCAAGAGATATTGATCGTTTAGTAAATCATTTAAATCTCAACATTTTATTTATAAACATTCAACAATAATCTTATTGATAAAACATTATTCATGCTAGATATCGATATCAATCTTTACAATATTTATCCGTATCTTATAACAATACAAATACAAAAATACCCTCCCCTGACTCATTTCATCCAAATCCATGTATAAAGCTCTACATTAAATCTGTCATATATGACTGATTATCACTGATTTACGAATTATGCTCTTTTTTAGTTTTTGATTATATTTTATCGTTCATTATCCTAGTGTCTCTTTTATTTGCTTAAAATTTTGATACATCGAAATAAAGCAGCTTACGCGAACATAAATTTGAAAGCACTTATTCAAGTCAAGTAAAATAATACAAAAAAAATGAAGTTTTTCTTTTATCGTGTTCTTTCTGAAACATTGTTTATTTTTTTAACCAGAAATATTGTTTATGTTTTCTGAAAAAATTCATTTTAAAATGCTTTCTGAGACAATTTATCATTTTAAGTGCCTTCTAAAACAATGTATAGGTTTTAAGAGACTTGAAACAGAATTTTGTAGATACTTTTAGTAACTTTCTGTCATTTTTAAACATCTTCTGAAGCACTGCACATGTTTTTAATGCTTTTGAAATACTGCAATTTTTAAAATTATTTCCTAGCATTTTTCGCAGAAGGAAATTCGAAATTAATCAACCAGATACTTGAAAAAGTAGGCACAATTTTACCCCACATACCATATTAAGAAAAATAAATAAGGGAATAACAAATTTAAAAAGAAGAAAAAAATTTCCTTTGAAAGTATATTATAAGAAAATGTAAAAAAAAGTATTGCTATCAATAAGTGAATTCTAAAAAAAATTACTAAAACATTTTTTAAAAAATTATAATATTTTTAATTTGACCAAAGATATTTAAGAAACATTTTTGCATTTAAGTTGTTTTTTCTTAAAAGAAGTAAAATTCTTTGAATTTCAATATTTGTTTAATTTATAAATATAATTAGAAATTTTAAGTTTAAAACTGAAAAAAAGACCGAAATCATTAATTAAGTATGCATTTTTTTTCCAAATATATGATTTAACATTCGCTGAGAAACTATTTTAAGTAGCGAAAGTTCTTAAATACAATTTATTTATTTAATAACAAGTAATTTAAAGTTAATTGTCAGTAATGTTCAAGGAATAAAATCCCATTCTAAAATAAATAAAGTATAACTCATAATCTAAAAACTGTTCATATAGGATTTTACTTATTGGACATTCTGTTGTGTTGTGTCTAACTCTCAGTGTCCTGCAGTGCGGGACGGGCATCCATAAGTAATCTACTCATGGATGGAAGGAAAGGCAGCAGCTTCTGTTGTAATGGAGCACCCGTAGGTAGAAGTCTGACTTGACTCCGCATCATTGAAAAGGGAGGGAAGCTCCTTCCGGGAGGACTTTTAGGAGGAACTACTCCGCATTTGCGTATCGTATTGGAGAAAACCCGGAAAAACTCCCACCAGGTAGTCCAACTAACCAGGCAAAATGCTGAACATCACAAACGCCATCGATCCTCCTCGTTTTTTGAAACAGTGTCTACAACAACAGCGGATTGAATCTCAGCCACGAGTCGGGCATTGGACATTCTTAATTGTATAATTAGAATTAAAATTATTTCTTCTTATCATTTAACTCACTTCTCCTGAAATGGAATACCACATCCCTAGGGGGCAGTGGAACTTTCGAGGGTGGACAATGGTAGCCTCGGGTGAATTGGGGGGGGGGGGGGTAATAAAAAAATTAAGAAGGAAGAGAAGATAAAAATATTTAGAAACACTATTAGTACATATTCACCTGATGCATGAAAATATTTTAATTTCATTTCTGTCAGCAGAGGTACGTGGGTTTGCTGCTATCACAAATTTATTAAATACAGGAAGGAAGAAGCCTACTGCAAATAATTAATCGTGATGACTTAAGAACACTATTGACAAAAATACAGCCTAGTATTAATTCATTGATTGCAACGCACCAGGTTCATTCTTCTCATTAGAATCATTTTCAATGTTATTCGTAATTTTAGTATTATCCTTTGTTATCTTAAATTCCTACCTTATTAATTACGTTATTACGTTATATAATGTTGTTATAGTTCATTTTAATGTATTTTTATGATTTTAAGCTTATTTACAACATTTTTCTTATTATGTTTTAAGATGTAGGTAGATGTATAGATGGGACCTGATGGCCGAGTGACTAATGCCACAAGTTTTGGGTTCGAGTTCTTGAGGTTGAGAGCTGGCGCATTCAGTGTTTTCTTTACCAATCGAGATTTGATGCGTTTGAGGCCCAAAATGGAATTGACCGATCCTTTTGAAATACCAACATCATCAGCAAGGTCTCTAATTGTAAATCGACCGTTTGCAAGCACGAAATCTTTAATTTTTTGGAAGTTTGTCGTTTGAGGTTGATGGTCGACCAGGGGCTCTTCGTCTTCAATGCGTTCTCTGCCTTCATTTTGTTGTTGTTGTTTGTTGTTTCTTATCCCACTTGGCTGGCCAAGCCCACAAGCCCATACGGACTCATGATTGAAGGGGAAGGAAGCAGCTTCTGTTGTGATGGAGCACCCGTAGGTAGAAGCCTGACTTTTGCTCCGTGGTGCTCTTACAGTCATAGAAGACCGGGACCTACGGCTTAAAGTGGATTCCGAACCGCTACAAACATCCATGGCACCGCCGGGATTCGAACCCGAAACCTGTGGCACCGAGCGCCAGAGCGCTAGACACTCGGCCATTCAGGTTCCAAATTTGCCAACGGCACGCAGTGTTCCCAGGTGGTCACCCACCCAAGTACTGACCGCGCCCAATGATGCTTAACTTCGGTGATCTAACGAGAACCGGTATATTCAGCATGGTACGGCCGTTGGTGGTCTGCCTTCTTTAAACTCTTTATACCACTTCTAAACATTTCTTTCCGATATAGGAATACTCACCGAATGCTTTCTGCAACATTGTATACGTTTCCGCAAAGAAAATTTATTGTAAGTTTTTGCTCAATTAATTCAGACATTTCAAAAAACACCGGAATCAGTTTTATCGTCTCACAAAGACAAGCGTAACTCAAACACTAATGAATATTTTGACGTGAAATTTCACACAGATGTCAAGGACAGTGAAAGCAACATAAAAAAGAAATTCCGTATGCCCCGAGAATTTTAAATTGAAAATTGGTCTTACTTTTCGGACACAGTAGTATGCATGTATTACAAACGTATCTGTATTTTTTTCCTTGTATCGTTCCAAAATGCATAATAACTTCAAAAAATAAAAAATATATTTAAATTGTCTCTTGTTTAAAATGTTTAGCCGAGGACTGAAAACAGTTAATCCGTCAAACCATATTGAAACTTTAAGAAAATTCATTGTTTAAAAATAACCATTAAATTTTGATTTTTATGCCATCTACAATGCTGTAACTAAATAATCAGATAGCATTTATTGTACATTATTCTTTATGTATACATTATGGATATATTAACTACACTAATACACTAAAAATTTTTTCATTGTTTTTAATTTAATTAAAGGCTCATAATAGGCTTAGTATTACTAAAAATAAGCTCCAAATACTTCAGTATTTAAAGTCCAAAATGATAATTCTTTGAAGTATATCGTGAATCAAATTGGTCCACATTATATTAGGTATTTGAATATCCCTTTTCTCATGGTTTTATTCCTATTTATTTATTACTCATCCTAAAATGTTTAGGCGAAAATTGAAAACAATTAAAACAATCAATCGAAAAATACAGAAACTTTAAGAAAAATTATGGATTAACGATACCCACTGAATTTAATTTTATACCAGCTATGATCATAAAACTAAATAATCAGATAGCATTTATTGTTCATTTTTGATTTATTAACTATACTAATGCATTAAAAATTTTGTAATATTTTTAATTTAATTAAAGGTACTTCAAAAACGACATACAAATTTATCAGAAATAATCTCTACATATATATTGCAGTAAAATATCATTTAAATATAGATTATTATTCATTTAATATTAATTATTATAAGGATCAAGACCATATACATTTCTAGGAAATTAAAAAAAAATCCTTTCCTTCATACTCTTTCGAATTAATTCCTGAGAAAAGTTTTAGCATGCATCACATTACACAAGATTGAGTAATAAATAAATAGAAATAAAACCATGAGAAAAAGGATATTCAAATACCTAATATAATTTGCACAAATTTGATTCACGATGTAGTCCAAAGAATTATCATTTTGGACTATAAATCCTGAAGTATTTGGAGCTTATTTTTAGTAATACTAAGCCTATTACAAGCAGAAATTTATCGAAGACTTATTCATGCGAATAAATTAGGTAATTTAAAATATAAATGCATTTAATTTATCCTCTTCGGATCTCTTTCTGCTATTTAAAATTAAATATTTATTTTAATATATTATCTCCTGGTTCGTGTTTTCAAATAAAGGGCGTTGCCTTATTAATTCATTTCTGATGGAAAAAAAATTTCTTGATTTCCATCCTGGGCTTACAACTTACATTTCAGCAAATGGAGATTGAGTATTAGAAAACAAGCTGCAAATGCAGTACATTAAACTTATGTTAAGAAATTTTTTGCGTATGTGTATTCCAATTTCGATTGAAAATAATTAATGTTAGGAATTAAATCTTTATGTAATTATTCTTAATTATTCTTAGCTTGTTCTTTATCTCTTAATGTAATTAATCCTTTATTAATTCTTATATTCCTGTTTGAAATGAAACAAATATTTAAGAAAATAACATTAAGTCTAGAATCTTTTTAGAAGTGACACTTTGCATTTATATACATACTTCTAGACGTTGTTAATTCTGAAATTCAATAAAATTAAAATTAAATTTTAAATTTTTTGCTGTCTATCATCAAATGAAAAGTCAAATAATATACCAAGTTATTGACACAAACACTATATATATACATTGAAGTTACAAAAGTCATGGGATACCTCTTAATATCGTGTCGGCCCTCCTTTCGCCCGACGAAGTGCAGCAACTCGACGTGGCATGGACTAAACAAGTCGTTGGAAGTCTTCTGCAGGAATATTGAGCCATGCTGTCTCGATAGACGTCCATAATTGTGAAAGCGTTGATGGTGCAGGAGTTTGGGCACGAACAGATCTCTCGATGATGTCCCATAAATGCTCGATGGGATTCATGTCGGGCGATCTAGGTGGCCAGATCATTCTTTGGAATTGTCCAGAATGTTCTTCAAACCAATCGCGAACAGTTGTGACCCGGTGACATGGCGCATTGTCATCCATAAAAATCCCATCGTTGTTTGGGTACATGAAGTCCATGAATGGCTGCAAGTGATTTCCAAGTAGCTGAACACAAGCATTTCCAGTCAATGTTCGGTCCTGTCGCACCAGAGGACCAAGTCCATGCCATGAAAAAACAGCCCACACCATTACAGAGCCACCACCAGCTTGAACAGTGCCTTGCTGACAGTTTGGGTCCATGGCTTCGTCGGGTCTGCGCCACACTCGAACCCTACCATCAGCTCTTACCAACTGAAATCGTGACTCATCGGACCAGGCCACGGTTTTCCATTCATCTAGGGACCAACCGATATGCTCACGTGCCCATGAGAGTCGCTGCAAGCGATGTCGTTCTGTCAGTAAAGGCACTCGAGTCGGTCTTCTGCTGGAATAGCCCAAGAAAGCCAAATTTCTCCGCACAGTTCTAACAGACTAGTCCCTTGTACGTCCCACATTGATTTCTGCGGTTATTTGACTCAGTGTTGCTTGTCTGTTAGAATTTACGACTCTTTGCAGACGTCGCCGGTCTCGGTCGTTAAGTCCAGGCGGTCGACCACTGCGCTGTCCATGGTGGGATGTTATGCCTGAAATTTCATACTCTCGGCACACTCTTGACACAGTGGATCTGGGAATGTTGAATTCCCTAACGATTTCCGAAATGGCATGACCCATGCGTCTAGCTCCAACTAACATTCCGCGTTCAAAGTCTGTTAATTCCCGTCGTGCGGTCATCATGACGTCAAAATCTCTTCACATGAATAACTTGAACAGAAATGAAAGCTCTGCGAAAGCACTGCGCATTTATACCTGTTCTACGTGATGCTACAGCCATCTGAAAATTTGCATATTGCTATCCCATGACTTTTGTCACTTCAATGTATATATATATATACATACACATATACTGAGCATTATATACAGCATAACTGCTGCTGCACCAGGTAAAGACATAGTTCAGATCAAATGAATTGATAACTTTTAACTAACCAAACTTTCATGCAACAAAATCAATTTGAGAAATGAATGCAAATGATTTAACTTTATCATGGACTTATATAAATATTAGGTATTTAAAAAGTAAAATTAAGTGAGGTGACTATATTTGAAGCAAACCTCGTACGATACAGGATTCATCCAACAAATTAAGGAAAATAGGATCTAGGATCAACTGAATGAATTCAAAGTACCATAGTGCAGATAGCAATGTTCTTGTTTTTGCTCTAAAAGGCCAAAAGAAAAACATTCAACAGAAGAATTGGATGTATGTTTTTTTCAAATGAAGATCATTCCTTTGAGAAAAGTTTAAAAAATTAAAAGATTAAACATCACAAGTGCTTAATTCCATGTAATAAAATATTTAAAAAATAAAAAAATATCGATCAAAATTAAACATTTGAAAGTAAAAGATTTTTTGTGAAAAATGCTCAGAATTTCATATCCTGCTGAAAACCTTAATCCTAAGAGTATTTCTTCATAAAAAAAATCCGTTTGAGTGGTAATTAGCAGTAATGACAAAGAAAATATTAAGTAATAATAATCTCGAATACTTTGATTAATTATTGTTTTCATAAACAATGTTATAACAAAAAAGTGCATAGATTTTCAAATTTTTGGAATCTAAACTTGTTTTTTGGACTATTTGTTTTGTTTTTTTATAGCACGAATTCGCAGGTCAAAACATTTACAGGAAATTTACGACAACGTTATCCACGATTATACATCTTAATTATTAATAATTCATTTCTGAAGTTAGCATTATAGTGGTTTAAGCTAGATTTATGTAATGATATGTCACTGAAAATTCTAATTGAAAAGAAAAAACGATGGATCAAACTGATTTAAAATTTTAAATCTGACAGCTATTCCCGATATGAATCTTTAAACTTAATTCAGCTACTTCATGTTACATTTCAATTATTTATACATTTTATCAAAATAATTAAAAAAATAAGAGAAAGCAGTAATTTTCTTTTAGATAAAGAGAATTACTTGTTATTTCTAACTATCTACAATGCTATTGTTATATTTTGTATACATAATTTCATATCTACAATATTAATACTCGGAACGTTTAATTCCATCAGATGAAATTAACAATAACTTATTAATATTAAATTCGTCGTGGAAATATGTTGATAAATTTATAAAAACTATTTAATTTATTAGTAACTGAATATGCATATGAAAACTTTTCAAAGACATTCCCTTTTCAATTAGTATTCATCTCCAATCTTTATGCAAAATTTATTTTATTTGAACCGATTTTTCTTTCTAGCAAAAGGCCATTTTCTTCGATTAGAATTCTTCAGACTGGAAATCCTTAAACAAGGGTTTTCTTTAAACTTCGCTGCGACAACTGGTATTTTACATACCATAACTATGTAAAATACCAGGTGTTGCGCGCATTCACCTATTGCTTTCTGCTTTTTTTTTCCTACATTTTACCACAGAAAGGAAAAGAAAGACATCAGAATCTTTTTTTCATTTTTGGAGGGTGGCATTTTCATAGACGGATACAAGGACATCTCGTTTCTGGGTTTATTGTCACCATGATGAGTTCTTTCATTGTTTTGCGGCTGAATTATGGTTTACAGGAACAGTTATACGAATTGTTTGGTTTCTAGGCCAGGACTGAGTCACGGGTTCTGTGTCAATGACTTCTCCAACAGAAAGATAAGTTTGCAGAGGTGTTAGAGAAGGTTGATAAACCTTCAGAAAAGGAGATAAGAAATTTAGTGTCCGGGGTGATATTTTAATTATTTTATTCATTTATAGTATAAGCCAATAGTTTTATAAAAATTTTCAACTATGATATCGATTTGAGCAGAAAGTGGATTTTGACATCAAATGTGTAAGTAATTTTTCTAAAATTTTTATTACACCTCACACTTACAAGAAATGTGCCATAATTCAAACAGAATCCAATTTGTTCTTTTTTTCTATACATTGAAATAGCTGTTCAATTAATAATTAATTTTGCTTTTAGTGATAACTTCAGTTGAGCCTTATTATTTATGTCCCCATCCCCTACATTAAATGTAGAAGTATTTTTTATGGTATTTTTCTTGTAATGAAACGATATTATTTTCTATAAGTTATTAATTTATTTCCACATGAATAATAAATTTGTATCATTGCAGATACGAATTTCATTATTACATTTTAATTTTTTAAATAGTTTGAAGTAATGAAGTTTAATTTCAATTTCGTATTTCTAATTGATTTCGCTGTACTAGTGAGAAAATAAATTTTACATTTTTACATCAAATTCAATTTTAAATTTTACTTTAACCGTTTAAAGATAACAATGATGAAAATAATTGTGAAATTTTTTAATTTAAAGATAGTAGTTTTAGAAAGTACTGAGAAAATATAAATAAAAACCTCAACTAGGTGTAATAAAAAAAAAAGGTTTTTTTTTATTTTTGCTACAATTAGAGCAAAAAATTAATCTGTATTGCTTAGAAGTAATATTTACCAAGGAAAAGTTCAGCTTTTATAATGCTTCATTTGATTTATTTTTTTCATACCAATACATTGATACTAATGTTATATTTTAAATCTTATCCTCACTCAGTATGCGTTTTTCTAACTAGTACAAATTAGTGCATTTATCAGTAGAATTTAGCATTACTATGACGGTATAAAAAACTGTACTATTATATGAAAATACGCTATAAATAAGATATAAAAACTTTTTAAATATCATAGTTTTCAAATACATTATTGTTAATTTATTGATACTTTTTTTTTGCAATACTATTGACGTTGTGAATTAACGCTGTTTTAGGGTATATTTTTTATATATATATTACATTAGTATTTAGACAAATTTTTTTTCAATATGCTTAAAATCAGAGAATTTAGACTGAAAAAAAAATTGCAGTGATTATTTTTTATAGATTATTAAAATAATTTAAAAATAAGCATTATTGAACTGATCATTCCTAATTTTAAAAATAATCATTTTGTTGCTATAACTGCCTACAGTTGTTCACGATGGATTTTTATTTCAATATGCTTGAAATCAGAGAATTTAGGCTGAAAAAAAAATTTCATTGATTATTTTTTATGTATTATTAAAATATTTTTAATATATACATCATTCATAATTTTAAAAATAATTATTTTGTTGCTATAACTGCATACTGATGTTCATGATGGATTTAAATTACTGCTGCTGATGGATTATTAATGGATTGCTATTACTTCTTACTATTGCTCTGGTGGATTTTTTGGCTCCAGTCAATTTTAAATATCTGTTGTTGATACAAGGAAAAATTTACTTGACTTCTTTTTGCAAATTATTCTGTTATCATTTCTAGTATGGTGCTTATAATACCAGTTTAATAAATTTGTTAATGATATCGCCATTTTTGAGACTCTCAGAGTGCCAAAGTAAATAGAAGTATGAATTGCTAACTGCAATTTTTTTTTTATTTTTATAAAATCTTTCAGTCAAAGAGAGTCATTAAAAGATTGCAAAGAAGAGATTGATAATGAGATATTCCTTATTTAAAAAGTTGAAATAGAAAAAGTAAATAAGTCAACATTTTAACTAACCGATTTCAAGGATTCTTGAAATTTCATTAGGGTGCTTGATGATTTAAAAAAAAATCTTTCAATACTTATACATACAGTTATACACTTAGTACCAAATTACTTTTATTGCACTAGTTAGTATTTAATGCTAGATATCATTTATTTTACTATACGTTTTAAATAAGAAAATTAAAAATTTTCAATATTTAAAATTATGACGGATTGTTATAAAATAGATATGAGATGCAAAGGATGTGTAAAAATTTCAGACACTCTCTATGATTTTTAGCAAAGTTTGCTTCTTTTTTTTTAGGTCAAAATACCATAAACATTCACTAAGCTATTTTCTCAGATGCAAAGAATGTATGTCTTCCCTATCACTCTTCTCCTTTCATTCTTTCCTTTTCTTTTTATTTTTTTGCGCAAGATTTTGATTGCCATATAATACATAAATGCGAGGCAGTTTTCTCTTGTAAGTTGTTCCCAACATCCATTAGAATTAATGTCACGCTATACTGAAGAATATACAAAGTTTTTTTATCTTTTAACTTAAAAAAAGTATTTAGTTTGCTATTTTGTGTCAAATGAAATCTCGTCTTAGTTTTTAAGTCGGCAAAATTTCTGTTCTTAGACAACTAGTGCAATGAAAGTTAACATTTCCATTGATTTAAAGTAATACTTGTAGTACATTATTTCTGGAGCTTAAAAATTGAAAAAGTAAATAATACAAAGTGCAACAGAAATAATTGTCATTTGAAACCTTTAGTAAAATGACGTAAAAAAGGGTTCTTAATATTCACAATTATTAATATAGCATTATTTGGAGTACTTATTAATCGCAATTAT
>BPLQ01014871.1:249694-265619 GCA_021605075.1 Caerostris darwini
ATCGCAATTATTAATATAGCATTATTAATAGCAATTATTAATATAGCATTCTTTAATAAATGCATACACAATGCAATAATTGAAAATTTAGTTGCATAAAATTTTATTTGGAGCATCGAAGGAGCATTTTGTGTTTTCTACAACTTGTGTAGATAATGCATTTAAACTTGGAATTTTAAATAAATAAAAATTGAAATTATAATGCACAGATGGATGAAATTATAATGGGACAGATAATATGTTAAAAATAGTATATTACTAATTATATAATATTTTGAATCCACAAAAATAAATTTGTTATCTGGTTTGCTCCATAATAAATTTTAATATACATTAAATTAGGACATTTTACAAAAGAAGTTATGAATAATTTAAAACTTTTTTCCAATGTTTGGCACTTGATTTGTTAAAACAGCATAAAAGGTAGCAGATTTAGCGTTGCCCAAGTTACATAAAAAAAGTCTGCCTCACTGCGTCAGTAAGAAGAAAGATTTATTGGAAATTTTTCTTAGGGTAACTGGCTTACATTAGTGTTATATACAATGAAAACTATTAAATAGTCTCACAGAAAACCCAACAACAACCAGACAAAGAGTATGTTAGCCTAATCTTTTAAATGGACCTCTTTGTTGTTGATGAAAATCTAACCCTTATAATCCCTGTCTTCGAAGTAAAAAAAAACGTGGGTTAATTAAAAAGCTTTATAATTAAAGAAGTCTAAATATGTCTAAATCTTTAGAATACGTTTCATTACAAAACATTAATGCCTCTCATAATTATATTAAAGGAGATTTATAAAAGTTATGTAAAAGATCTTTACAAAGAGAAAAAAAAAGTTAATAAAATTTATGGGAGTATGCATCGGCATTTAGTAAAGAATAAACTTGGAGTAAACTATATAAATAACAATAACATAGTTGAAAATTTTCTAAATATTCTTTTTATCTCTTTCTTCTTATATATCATCTTCGATATTTTATTACAAAACAAATCTCAGTATATTCTCAGTATGGCTGAAAATTTTTATGTCTGAACAAAAGCTATTCAAAAGTAATGGTTTATGCTGAGGAAATTTATTAAGGAGCTAGTTATTTGGTTATTTATTAAAGAGTTGCATTGTGCTAAGAGAGGAATGCTCCAAGTTTTCCACCAAGGTCGCCCCTGCGCACTATCAATAACTGGTTTAGATTGCTTTTTGCCATACAATCTTTTAACACTTTGACTGCCGGTCACGAGAGGATGTGTGAATAGTTATCCCCCGCCGTTGAAATGGGTTTTCCCAGAAGAAGACTTACTTTTTATAACGAATATAATTGAAAAGTAGTTATCACGTGTATCATACGGATCGCTAAGTAATATTTAGGACTTTCCTATTTTGACTATGAGCCAGAGCGTGATAGGCACTGCAGGTTGAATTATTTCCTAAATGCCACATTACGATCTGGTGAGTGACGCACCAAAATGAAACAAAATAATGAAAGTGAGTGAAAAGATGCATTATATTTTTATGAAACTTTATCACAAATAAATATTTAATATAAATGAATTATAAGTTGGTTACAATGATATACAATGCGAAATATTATGGGCACTTTAAGGAGGAATGAATTTTTCTTCGCATCATTTGGGTACACGTCCAAAACAACAAATAAATGCCAACAAATTTGCAATTTCGTTATCTTTTTGAGGCTTATCAGATTGGGTTTTTTTTCTTTTTTGGGGGCGTGATGGCCCTATAGAGCTATCGTCTCTGCAACTCATATTACAAGATTTTTTAAATATCTAATAAAGTTATAAATTTGAAACCACATAAT
The DNA here is from genome assembly GCA_021605075.1 of Caerostris darwini. Classification (NCBI taxonomy): domain Eukaryota; kingdom Metazoa; phylum Arthropoda; class Arachnida; order Araneae; family Araneidae; genus Caerostris; species Caerostris darwini. The sequence continues at coordinate 251,509 of BPLQ01014871.1, forward strand.
TTTACAACTTGTTTCTAACTTTTACTACACGCCAATACTATCTGATATACCAAGTATATTATGTTGCGACACTGCTTTTCCCGCGGGAACGCGTGACTGGCCACTAGGACACCACACCACACCACGCTCAGGTACGTGATATGCTCTTTATAGTTGATACCACATCACGCGCTGACGCGAGATAGGCAAAGTGTTTAGAGCTGAATTTGCTTCTGAAATGTTAAATTATATCGAAGACAAGGCATGCTAGCTTGTGCAGGTATTAAATGATGAATTTCTCTTCCAAGATTAAATAAAAGTTAACAAATATAATTGCCACGTTTGCAATCACAAGAACTCTCACATGCATTGAAAAGAAAGAGACTCATCGAAAGACAATGTGTGGTTAGGAATATACAAAAATGGAATTATTCTGTTTGGAAGTAACCAAACATATTTATTTTAGCATGCTGGAAAACTCCGCTGATCCTATATTACTCAAAATTAAATCTTACGCAAGACTTACTTCAATGGAAATGTTACCGGGTGTTTGAATAAGACATTTTCTAGATGTTAAACTGTAAGAGGAAGTCCCACTGGATGGCTTCTCAAATCTTCAAGCATAAAGGTACTAAAAGTTTTGGTTGGGACTTCATTAAAATGATGTACCCACAAAATATTTACGATTTTTATGATTTGAGCTAGCATGTCTCTGTAGCAATTCATTTAATAACATTTTAAATGATACTAAACGCTTGGCAAAATAGCGGTTACCATTTTGATATTTGCAGAACCACTATTGTTGCTTGCATTGAAAGTCATTAACTTATAAAGAAAATTAACTTAAACCTTTTTTACTGCAACTGAAATTTTAAACATTTCATGGGTGGTTTTTAAGTAAAAGAGTTTTCTTCTGGATATTTGTTTGAAAAAAAACGTATCTCTGTTTCAGTTGATTTAACAATTTCTCAAATGGATTGCCATTTAGCAAAAAAAATCGATTACACTTTGATATCTGCGAAGAAACTAATGGTGCTTGTCAAGAACTTGAGGAGTAGCCCTTTTTACTACAGCTGAAATTTAGAGCAATTCATGCGAGGTTTTCTGAGTAAAGTCTCTTTCTTTTGGATATCTTCAGTCCAGACACTTTCTATTTATTTTGTGCTTCTTTTTAAGTATCCTCAACATCTTTTGTTACATGTGCTGTCAGTAGTTCTTTCTGTATATGAAATCTAGTCAAAATTCAAGTGCAAGATACAAATATTTGCTATATGTTGACTTAAAATAAACACTTCACCTGACATCTGTACATTAAAGCACCTTAAGTACTTTTCCTTTCGTACTAAGCCAAATAAAATCTGCAGTTGAGATTTAACTTCAGCGTACAAAAACAAAAAATAATGAAATCTGATTAAAACTTGTATGCTTTACTTGTTACAACATTGCGTTACAACGTGCTTACAACGTACTTGTTACAACATTACGTTACAACGTACTTGTTACAAACATTGCGTTACAATGTATTACTCGCGCGTTAACGTTACAACTTGTACTTGTTTACAACATTAGCAGTGAAATACTGAATCAGACAATTTCCATCGATTTAACAGTTTGAATAATAAAATAAAACATTATTATCAAGTAGGGTCCTGATGGCTGACTGACTAGCGCTTGGTACCACAGGTTTCGGATTCGAGACCCGGTGGTGTCATGGATGTTTCTAGTAGCTCGGAATCAACTTTAAACCGTAGGTTCCGGTCTAATCTGATCGTTGAGAGCTGTGGGGGCAGTGTTACTGGCGCCCGTAGCATATCTTCAAGCTACACGTGGCCCCTGGGTAGTGGTAAATGAGTAACAGCGGCTGCACCCGTTGCTTATGGCACAAAGATTAACTGTATGTGTATTGCCAGCTGCATTAGAACAACAACAACATTAGCGCCAAGTAGATTATATATCTTTATTACCAAGATGTATAATCAATTTCCAAGGTAATACTAGGTTATACTTTAAAATAATAGTCAGATTTTAACTATACGTTGAATGGAAATTGTTATAAATAATAACAGCATATAACATCTTTTTAATATCCTCAATGTTTTGAATTTCATTGAATTCATTCATCTCTTTTTAAACGAAATAAAAAGCTTTTGTTCACTTCAAAAAAGTTATGGGTTTGAATTTAATGGAGCGTTTAATCTCTAATGCTTTTCATAAAGACTTCAACAAAATTGCTTTAGCTGAAATTAAGCAGTACTCGATTTAAGAAATAAAGCTTTAATTGATTCTTATTTACATGAAAAATAATTGTGTTTTCGTCTAAATAATTGGAGGTATTAACATTGATATTATTTTTTTTAAAAAATGATAATAACCAGTTTCACATCACTCTGTGATGAAGAATGCCGAAAGAAAGCAAGCCCTTCGTTTTCTTTTAATTTAGTTTATTGTTGGAATTGTGTATATAGATTGTTGTTTATCATGAATTCAACTTTATTTATTTATTTATTTATTTTTATTTTTTATAAAAGTAATGTCCATATTTTTTGCAAAGAAAATCACTGTTTTCCAAAAGCTTTGAATTATTATTAGCTCATCTTAAATATTAAAACTAAACCATCCAAAAAATGTTTAAGTTTTGATATGCTTTAAGTATTAATTTAAAATAGATATAAACTTTATGGTTTGAAGATAATGATTTTATTTTAATTTATTTTAAATATGATGATATTCTAATGATCTATCTAATAGCTTTTTTTACAACACAGTTCTTTATTTTTGCTTAGATATAACTTTTTTTGCTTAGATATATTTTTTTTTGCTTAGATCTTCTTAACATTACATTAAAAACTTGAGCAATTATAAGGAATGGGATCCTAACATATTTTTAAATATTTAGTAATTATTAGTTTATGTTACTGTATTACATATTTTTATTAATTTATGTTTATATTACATATTTTTATTAATTTATGTTTATATTACATATCTTTATAATCCGTGTTTACAACATTAACTGTGAATTCTGAATCTAATTGTGGCAATTTCTATTGATTTAGCCATTTAAATAAAAAAGTAAAACACTATCGCCAAGTAGAGTATGCAGCTTTATTTCTAAGATGAAAATTAATTTCTACACTCATTTAATTTATGCCCGCTTTTAATTAATAGTCAGATATTAACTATACGAATAATGAAAATCGTTATGAATAGCATCTTTTTAATATCCTTAATGTTTTGAATTTCATTGAATTTATTCATTTTTTAAATGAAATAAAAAGCTTTTGTTTTATTCACAAAAGTTATGGATTTGAAATAAATGGAACATTTAGATCTCTAATAATTTTCATAAAGACTTCAAAAGTGCTTTAGCTTAAATTAAGTAGAATTCTATATAAGAAATAAAAGTTAAATTAAACTAAACAAAAACTTAACTAACTTTTAGATTGAACTTTTTGTTGACTAAAACTAAAATTTTCTTTAATTACACTTATTTAAAAAAAAATCCAATATTACCTCTATTAAAAAGTATTTAATGTAAATATTTTTTTCAAATTTCGGAAAAGTATGAAAAAAAATGAAATTTAATTTTCATTGCTTTAAAAAAAAAAATATATACTACTGTCAGAATGGAAGTCAAAAAAATTACTTTTAAAAATAAGGCACTTTGGCCCAAGGGCATTCGTCACTAAAAAAGTATTTAATATCAAGCAGATATTTAGCAGATTAAACCTTACTCATGAAGTTATTTCTATACTCATGATGCTATTCTTCTTTTCTGTACTCCTGAGGCTATTCATCTTTTCTTTACTCATGAAGCTATTCTTCTTTTCTTTTCTCATGATGCTATTCTTCTTTTCTGTACTCCTGATGCTATTCGTCTTTTCTTTACTCATGATGCTATTCTTCATTTCTTTACTCATGAAGCTATTCGTCTTTTCTTTACTCATGATGCTATTCTTCTTTTCTATACTCATGATGTTGTTCTTCTTTTCTTTACTCATGATGCTCCATTCTATTTTTCATCAAATTTTTCTGTCGTAAGTTGAACTGAAAATCCCCAAGAGTATCATCTGGAAGTTTACACACTCTTCCTGGAGTATAACGGATCAACTATCCGCCTTACAGATTTATCGTGCCGATTTCCGCCATAAACACAGAATCCTTTAGTTGGGTATTTTTGTCAAAGTTTGAACCAAGTTCCCTTAGTTTAGAAGCCCAACACACTTTTTTCTAAAACACTCCAGCCAAGAAATTACAAAGTTAAGATTTCAAAAGTCTACTTTTTTTTTAACTTAACCTATGTGTTTTTTTTAAATTTAATTTATACTTCGTTTATTAATTTAACAGTTATTTTTTTTTAAATTAATATATACTTATTTCTTTATTTTAATTTTAATCTATACTTTGTCAATAAAAAAAATTCTTGTACACAAAATTTATTTAGAAATGGCTGTTCGGTTGAAGAAGTAGCAGGTGGGGGCTCAATGTTTAATTTGGCCTGAATATAAAAATATTGTTTCATTAAAACATACATTCTTGTGTGCCATGAGAATTCTTGTGTGCCATGAGATTCTTGTGTGCCATTAACTAATAATTTAACTACCATATAGCACAAGCACTTTATTAAATAATTATTCTATTAGTAAACTTTACATGAAATAATTAATTGAGTTATCTAGCCTGTAAAAAAAAAGCCTTAATAACTTTTGTAATCATCATTAGATATTCACATAAGTGGTATCGTTGGAAATGGCTCGTAGGGATCTAACTTATGGTGCAGTACAGTTGATTAACAAAATTAATTAACATGGTTAATTAACCACTAACTTAAAAATTTTCCATTATGTAACATGACATTTTTAAAGCAATCGACTCTCACCAGCAGTATATGATAATTTTTTTGAAGAGATTTGATTAAAAATATGGAGATGCAATGGTTCAAAAATTGACTTTTCTAATGTTAAATGAAATTAAAAATAATTTTTTAATTAAAAATAATTAATGAAATTAAAAATAATGACTTTTCTAATGTTAAATGAAAAACGATATCTCGCTTAATAGTTAATATTTTTTTTAATGTTACACCAATCAAAAAAATGGCTCGTAGGAATCTAACTTGTAGTGCAATGCAGTTGATTAACAAAATTAATTAACCATGATTATTAACTTCTAACTCGAGAAATTTTTCAATTATGAAACCCGAGATTTTTTGCGTAATCGATTTCAGGTGTGGAAAATAGTATAACTTTATGGCAAAATTCCTATGACTTTTGAAATTACAGTTATGTGCCCGTAGGCGATATTACAGTCCTATTCATCAAATAACTGAATTGTATATTATCGTCTTCATGTTATGATTACTAAGAAAAAAGCGAGAAAAATGTGCTTGATTTCGTTGAAAAAAGTTGGAAACAAAAATAATTCAAATTGTTTAGTTAAACAATAATAATTATATCTTTATTATTTTATCTCAGCTTCATCATTCAGATTTAATAAAATCTGTAATCACACCTCCTATGAGAGATGAATGGTTAAAATGTTCTTGAGACCGCCATATAATATTAAGTCATTTTTTAAAAAAATTTTTATTATTATTATTTTGGCGTCTTAAATTTTTTAAGCCGATGGCATCGAAGCAGGTAACAATGAAAATTACTATTTGTCTTTTATTTTCACAAAATTCCCTGGTTATTTATCGCTAATCGATGGAAGTGAAGGAATTTTTGTAGGATTGTGATTGAGTAAAAATCTGTTTAATATAAAAAGTGATGAGAATTTTAACCAAACAATTATTTTAATTTTTTAAAAAGGAATTGAGTAAAAGATCAATTATTTAACATTTTGTTGTTGTCGTTCTAATGCAGCATGCAATACAAAGACAGTTAATCTTTATGCCATAAACAAGGATGCACCGCTGTTACTCATTTAGCACTACCTAGGGGGCACGTGTAGCTTGAAGATAGGCTACGGGCGCGAGTAACACTACCCCCACAATGCTCTACGACCCTATTAGACCGGGACCTACGGTTTAAAGTGGATTCCGAACCACTTCATGTATCCATGGCACAGCCGGGATTCGAACCTGAAACCTGTGGTACCTAACACCAGAAAGCTAGTCACTCGACCATCAGGACCCTATTTTTTGGGGGGGCGGGGGAATTTTAATTCGTTTAATAAGATAATTTTCAATTAAAAATGATTTAATTGTGTTAATTGGAATCAATTAAGACAGTAACATGGGATTAAAATGAAAGAATTTGGCAGTAATGAAGTAATATTTCAAATAGTTATATAATTATCAATTTGTGATATTTTTAAAAATTTATGAATTGAAATTATTTCATAAGGGATTTACTTTCTATTAACTCATTATTTTAATAATGAATTAATGTATTTTAATTATCTTTTCATAAGAAATACTACAAATATTTTATTAGAGTACTTTGTAGACTGTTGTTTTTGTGATAAAAATGCATTTGTTTTATTTTTTATTCACTTAAAAAAATTCTCACTAACAATTAAAGTTTGTTCTTATAAAGTATATAGTTTGTTCTTATGTTATTTTAATGGATCCACTTTTTTTATTTTTAATTAATTAATTTTTTTTTTAAATTTTAATTTAAAACTACGTATTTATTTATATAATATTTATATAATATTTGCATCTAATGGTGTTTTTCCTATTTCTGATTTTGTATACCATTTAAATTGAAAAATAAAGGTTTTTTTTTTTTCTTCTTTTTTTTTTTTTTTTTTTTTTTTTTTTTTTTTTTTTTTTTTTTTTTTCTTCTTCGAATTTTCGAATTCATAGTGGTGTGAAGTAAACAAATCTAGTTAAAATGGATATTATAATAAGTTTACTTTTGAAACCTTTCTAAACTCGAATTTTGAAATGTTTTCTCTGCAGAGTAAGTACGCTAAAATCTCATTTTTACAATTACTTTAATGTAACCTGCATAACTCCAGACCATGTCTGCAACTAGGCAGTAAAAGTTAAAATATAATATATTTTAAATATACAACGAGAGAATTTTTTTAATTAATATTAAGTAATTCAATTCAATATATTTAAAGTAAAAAAAAAATGAAATATATATTTTTATTGTAAAAATAAAATTTTATTTTACTTTACAATAAAAATATATGCTTACTTTAATGCAAAATAATTGAAAGAGACATATTAGTTAAGTTTTTTCGAAGCTCAACATATATAGAAAGCACCCAATAAAGATAAACACAGTAAATCAGTAGCCGAAAAGATTCCAAAAATTTAATAAAAATAATAAATGATAAATTGATGATGATAATGATAAATAGAATGATGATGCTACATTTTAGGGAAAAAAGTTAAGAAATGAGATTCTCAGAACTGTGGGAGTATATGTTCTAAATTGTGATGTCATCAGATACAAAAATTGGTTTTCACTAAACTGGTATTTCGATTGTAAACTAATCAATAAGCTTCATTGCAAGCGAACAATGCTAAAAGTTCTAATGGATATTTCGCATCGATATTTATTGGAGGCTTTTCAATAAATATCAAAGTTATAAAATATTCTTAATTTCTTACATCATAGAAAGAATAATTTACTTTTTTAAAAAATAATTTATTTTTCTTGTAAACGATATCCACTTAAACAAATTGAATTCATCAATGAGCCTTTTTGGTGAATATTAGTTCTAAATCATAATTAAATCGAATATTTTTTTTCGAATGACAAATTATATTTTAATTATATGAACAGTAATTAAATAGAAAAGCATATTATCTTTTTCAAAGCTAAAAGTTTTCAAATGAAACTTTTTTGAAAAATAAAATAATTTAAAAATTCTATCGAAATGTATTCATCAATTTAAATTGAAGTTATTGGCATCAGCTTTAAATATTTTACATAACTGCTGGCATAAAATGGTATAAAGTATATATAAATTAAAAGTGATAGAATTATACAAGAAAATAGAAGGATTTATTCAATAATAATAAGTCTTTTCGAAGTCTATTTATTTGTCTAACTAATGTTAGCTAATGTTAACTGATGTTAGCCAAATAATCTTCTTTAATGGTTTATAAATAGTTTTAAAATTTGAATTTTAAAATTTTGTAAGGCATTAACATACATTAGAGTTTTATTGAATTGTATTAATCGTAATATTTCGTATAGAACTTCTGGATATGATATGCTACTGATTCCATGATTCCATAATTCTGATTCTGATTCCATGATATGCTACATTTTTTAATAAAAATGCCTTCCATTCTCAAATATTAGCTACTACATTTCTGAATTTATAAATATATATTATTATTTTACTTGTTGATTTATTTTACTTTTTATTATTCCAATTATTCTTTTATTGTAAAATCTTAAATTGAATTATTATATAATTTCCTAAATGAAAGCAAGTTGCTAGTTAAAAAGAATTTAGAGTATTAACTCAATATATATTTGAAGCATTAAATTTTGGGTGATAATTTCTATTGAATTAGGAATAAAAAGAATTTTTATCATTCGAAATGTATGATATTTTAAAGATGCATACTGTAATATTTTATAGCATCAATACAAATTAAAATCTCAGTCTAATCGTAGTACATTAAAAAATGGTTTATTTGGCTATTTTTAATAGAGATGATTCACGTCCGAATGAAATCAAATGCACCTACACATACTCATTACCAAACCAGTATAAATAAAACAATAAAAAAATTAATAAATGCCTATTGGTATTTCGTACACTAACTTAAAATCAATCATTAAGAAGGTTCAGTTCTTAAGCTCTGTTTCATCAAAATTTAAGAAAATTAATGCTTTACTATAATTAATTCTTCATACTATAATTAATTCTTCTTCAATTAGTACCTTCTTATAGTGATAATTAAATGCTAAGGAGAGATGCTTGCTTACATTATCACATGGGCCATTGAGTTTTCTTGCCCTGAAAGCTATGATTACAACACACGCCATAAATAGATCAAATCCTGATTCTCCTGCATGATAGCTGCGAGTTGTATCACCAAGTCAGACAATTTATAAATTTGCATACGAAATTTAAGCATATGAGTGCGCATAAGTGCACACACCCACATACATATACTAGGACAACAACTGTAAAAAATACAAGCACACGCAAAATATTCAAAAGAGAATGGACAAATAACTTTTTAGAAAAACAATCAATCAATGTCAGTGACTCCAAACAACCTCTTGCAATAAGTACTTTTTAGAAACAAGGAGTTTCGATGATGATCGTAGCAACGTATATAAGCATCTCACATAGATAGTCAGATTATTTGATGGAAGTTTTACAAATGTTCTTTCTTATGATATGCAAATGAGTATCTTTTCTTCTAAATTGCTGGAATTATCCTTTCTTCTAGTGGATGGTTAGCTCGTGTATGAGTATATGTGATAAAACGGTCAATGATGTGCAGCGATAAAAAATGTATAGATGCAACTGTGTAAAATTTATATAATCTATGTTGACCTTTGTTTTTTAATTTTGTGGAATTATAACGTGAAATAATCATTTGTTTCTTTTCAATACAACTTAACAAATAAAATGTTTTATGATGTTTATTATAGCTGGCAAAACCAGATCGTATCTAAATAAGTATATTATATAAAACAAATAAGCATATTATTGTTTAAAGGTTAACGAAGCTATTTGTTTTCAAAGCAGCCATAAGCCTTTATCTTGAGATGAAGGGGAATTGTTTTTGAACCAAGCCTTGTAATTGGTACGACAGTCTTTTTTATTTTTACTTTTAAATTAAAAATAATCAACTAATAAAATAAAAAAATTAAAAACATTGAATCAAAAAGAAGAAGAATTATGAAATAAAAATAATTGTTAAAAGATACAAAATATATTAGTAGAAGATAAGAAATGAGCAAGACCATCATTCAGTAGAAGTAGAAATTTGCGTCAGACAATTATTAAAGGTCTGTAATTTAGGGAGATAATCCCAGTATTTGAATTAGCAAAAATGGAGACAACTTCTTCATTCTAAAAAGAATATCGACAGTAATTTCATTGGATGATGGTTGAAACTCATTTCCAGACACAGACATAGGCGACAGACATACTAATACATGCGGGCCCCGTGGTGATTCAGCAAAGTTGAAATTTGGGGTAAATTTCCGGGAGACAGGAAGTTTAATGAAGGTTTTTCTAGCATTGATAATATTTGCAGAGTTCAGTTGAGGCTTCGGGTATTCAAGCAGCAAGATAACCAATGTGACCACAATTTATACAAGTGGAGTTGCTAATAGTTTCTGGGAAGGATACTTTTTGCAGTCGTTATGGTAATGTTGTTCCCCACAATTAGGCAGCGGGTCTTAAAACCACAATTAGATGAGCTATGATAAAAATTATTACATCTAAAACACTGTGTCGCAAAAGGTCATCTATTAAATTTTTCACCTTTGACACAAAGATATAGAAGTCTATTTAGTTTGAAGATGTTTCACTAGCCTCTTTACTAGGTAAAACTAATTGGCATATAGGTAATGGTCGCTTGGTATTAGTCTTAGTTAACTGAGTAATTTTAACATCCTTAAACCCTTTGACATGATTAGTAAGACACTTCGGGGTATTCTTGAGGTCGATAGTAGCGGTAATCATATTGATGGAGAATAAGTTCCCAATATGAATATCTAAGATCGTTAATTATTCATATATTAATTGAGACATAATTGGAGGATACACATGTTATTGGACAAAACGCACTAAAATATTTTGAATTATACATAAAAAAACAATTATAAAAAATTGCTGAACTGTTTTAAAGATCATTTTTATTATTTTTAAATATAATCTTAAAAAAATCATTTTCTAATATAAGTGCAAAAATTTTTATATTAAATCAAAAATCGATACAGTTCTATTTTAAAGAAAAATATTATTCCAATAGCTGTAATAAAGCAAATAATTAAGTAATTTTTTTCTTTAAAATTTATTTAAAACGTAAAATATACATATTAAAATTTGTTTATTTTAAATATATATTTGCTAATATTTTATAAATTTAAATTAGGATAATTTTCAATTTAGAAAAATGCAGAACTAATTTAAAATATATATATATATATATAATAAATATTTTTAAAATGAAAAATCTAGTTAAATCTATTAAAAATTCAATTTAAAAGATAAAAAAATTAAATCAAATAAATTTAATTATTTTTTGTTAAATTTCCTCTTTCCAATTCGCGCAAACAGCATCAACATTATCTCGTTTGAATAAAAACAGAACTATAATATATATATATTTAATTTGAAAGGGTCCCTAATTGGCATTTTCTGGAATGTCTTGTTAACTTTTTATAATAATTTCAAAAAAATCTATATCACAAGGGTTGAAGATACCAGAAAGTCAGCCACATAAAAGTTTTAATGAGTTATAAATCCTTTGTCTTCATTACTGTATTTAATATTTAATATTTTAAAAAAATATTCACAAAAAATTGACTAAAATTATGTTTTTAATTTTGAACAAAGAAAATTTTTTTCGACTGGTGCAACATAAAAAAAATAAATTAACTAGTATGCAAGATATCGTTCATTAACCAAAAATTTCATTTAACATTAGGAAAGTCAATTTTTGAACCTCTGCTTCTTCAGAACTTATAATCAGATCTCTTCAAAAAAATTATCATTTATTAATTTCATCACACTGAGGCGACTATGTTAAAATCTCGTATTACGTAATGGAAAAACTTCGAGTAAGTGGTTAATTAATAATGTTAATTAATTTTGTTGACTCCATTTGTTCATTTCCAACGCCACCACGTGAAGATTTATGGATAATTATTAAAGTCATTAAGGATGTCCCTTTATTGCTTTGACCAACTGTGCAAGAGAAATTACAAAATAAATATAGTTGATATTCTTTCAATTTGAACTCCGATATTTTTTTTTCCTCATTCCTATATGAATTTTTTTTATCTAAATTATATGATAGTTTTATGAGCTTATATTTTTGATGTGTATTTTAGATACGCGAGATACATTTAAAATATCAGTTGATTGCACATTTAAGTATTTATTTATTGAAAATATTTTTTTTGAAATTAAATCTTCTCGTGAAGCAATTTTGTATCAAATCTGCACTTTAAGAGACAAAAATAAGCATAATGAGAATATAAAAATTCATTATGTCTAAAAGTGTTATTCCATTTCTATTTTGTTGACAACTTTTCTGATAATGCATAAAAAAATTTTAAATGATTTCATATTTCGGAATCACAAATTTGACAGCATTTTGATCAAAAATACTGTAAATTCGATAAAAAGTTACCTGTTTCTTATCCGCAATTCAATTCAGAACTTCATTCTTTTTTTTTCGGTCTAATGCAGCTGGCAAACACTTAGACAGCTTGGTCACCTTAAGGCAAGGGCTGCACAGATGTTACTCACTTTGCATTACCCAAGGGGAGCGTGTAACTTGAAGATAAGCCACGGACGCGGAGTAACAATGCCCCCACAACGCTCTACGATCCTATTAGGACCGGGACTTACGGTTTAAAGTGGATTCCGAACCACTACAAACATCCATGGCACCGCCGGGACTGGAACCCGAAACCTGTGGTACCAAGCGCCAGAGCGCTAGCCACTCGGCCATTCAGGCCCAGAATTTCAATCTAAAGAAGGACAAAAATCTATTTCTTACTGTATTTTTATTTTCCCATTGTATTTTAATGAAAGCCTGTATTATTAAGTCTATTGTATTTTAATATACTTTAACCTGAGGTTATTCACCACTAAAAAGTTGCGATATGTAGCAAATTTACCCAGTAGTAAACTTATTGCACTGAAGGCTCATCTTTCCACTTCAATTTTAAATAAAGTACTCCAGCACAAAAGATGGCATCTAAATGTTTGAAACCTTCTCCCCTCTTAATTTATTATTATACTAGGACTTTCTTCAAACACTCATCTCCAAAATTTTTATATTCAAAAATCAAAATTTTAAAATGCATTAATTTTTCTATGGCAACAAAATTTATTCCATCATATTAGAAAGATCTTCACAATTTGTCATTTAAAAATTAATTTTTATTATCTTTACAAAAACTCAAGCATGACATATTCTTAAATAATTCTTATCAATACAAAAGAAAATTTTAGAATAAATAATAACATTACAGAGTTTACAATTAAAATTCTTAAAACAAATTTCTGCATTATATGCATTTTTTTTTTTAAAGCAAGCGTTGTGGGAGCAAAAGGGTTATTTTTTCTTTACTACTAATGTAGTAAGAAAAATAATTTTTTACAACCCTCAAATAATAGTACATATTTATCCTGGAAACCAATATTTTTATAGAAAGTAATCTCTGTGTTTTCATAAAATGAAGCGACATTTACAGTAAAAGAATAGCAATCAACAGTGCCTTTTCAAAACACCAAACACTTTTTTTTACTTTCTAGATTTTGAATGGATATAATAACAATTTTCAGTTCAGTCACACTTAAAGTAAACCAAATTCTAGGAACATAATCATTTTTAAATACAGCTTGATGATAAATAATTCCAACTCAATCGTGTAGTAATCAAGTTTTTCTATAAATAAATAACAAAATGTATATTATATGTTTCCTCAAAGAAGTTATTTATTATTTCAGAAGTTTAAAAAAATGATGATGATTTTAATGAAATTATTTAATTCAATGTTAGTATTATTTCGCTTTTAGTATTTTTCAGTGTGAAAAATATTTATTTTGAGACTTTTCATTGCCTTTCGAAAAAATTATATTATTTGAAAAAGTTGTCTCATTTCTTTTCATTAAATTATTTTAATTGAAATTATTATTGGCAAAAATCAATAAATTGTATAGAAATGATGTTGCAGAAATATATTTTATGTGTAATTTAACAAAATTTAATTTGCATATACTACATTTTAGAAAATATAAATTTATTTGTATTACATGTAGAATGTATTCTTTCTGTGTAGTTATGCGATGGATTCTCTATACAGTTCAAATGATATTTATCTTAAGGTTTCTTGTTAATTGGAATGCAATTAAAAGAGTGATTCATCTGACCCTGCTACAACTCACCAATTTTCCATCACCACCGCTTCAGTCTAGGGCCTCAAGATCAAGAGGGGCCTACATTCAAATTG
>BPLQ01014871.1:265629-284139 GCA_021605075.1 Caerostris darwini
GTATTGGTTAAGATTAACAAAGATAAAAACGTATTGTTTATTTGTATATACTAGATTGCACCAAAGTATAGTTCATACGCTCAGTTATTTGATAGAAAATATGATAATTTTTATTGTATATTTTATTTTCGTGGGCAAAGACTTTTATTATTGAATTTTGTTTCTTTTCAAATGTTGTATGTTATGTTTGATTAGTTATTGATACAATTACTATATATGGTGCTGAGAATAAATGTTCAAATAAGTGTTCTCGGCTTTTTTTTCATTTATTATCCGTGCCACCTTTTTTATAAAGGTTAGTACCAATCACAACATATTTCATTTAACATATTGAGATATATCACAGTAATGATATATTTTATTATCTCTCATGTAAATTAGAAACTTAAAAATGGGCGCCTCATAAGTGGAATAGCCTAAGGCCTCTTTCTATCTAAATACCTCTTTCTATCCCCTTGTTGATTTCTTTTGGTAAATATCATATTTCGACGAAAATTGCATCTTTAGCATTGTGGTGTTGTCACACACAAAATTGCTACAGACCTTTCGACAATGTGGTCATGTTCTCTGCCAAATATTATGGTATCCTTCTGCTAGTCGATGAAGTTTCGTTTATGGACTATTTCTAATTTCAATGTTCTTCCAAAGCTTGGAGGAACACTATCAGCACTATTCAACATAATATCCGGAAGATAACTCTGTAAATATTTATTACAAAAATTTTGTCTTTTTTTGTGCTGTAGCTAATAGAGTGACGAGAATATAAGACTCGTTTCTAAAACAATAATAAATATATAAGCAATCCAATTAGTTGTTCCTAGAATTCCAAAGAAAGTTTTTTCTAGTTTCATAACAGATTTTATTCTCCTAATGATTTCCTTTTGCTTTTACTTCATGGAACCATTATATATTAACCATTATATTATTGTCATAACAATGTTATTATTATATTATTGAATATAATAATTCTTCTTCGCTTTAAATGTCGTATCAAATTTTATTATGTAGTAATAAAATAATGTATATCACTCATTTTATGAAAATAATCGAAAATTAATAATTTTTAAGTTGTTCAGTATATGAAAAATAATAGATTCTAAGATTTCTTTTCCTCAAAATACATGCAATTTCTGCATGCATTTATCTATGTATTGAAATACGAAGTGTATGTTTATGAAGTATGTACTTATTTTCGAGTACAAAAGATTGACCAATTTCTGTGACTTAATTATATTTTTAATTTAGTAAATTTATTGTGTTTTGTGCAAATCATTGGCAAATGAAAAACATCAGAGTTTGTAGCTTCAAATAAATAAAAAATAAAACTGACAAAAATTCTTAGTAACTTTTTTTTGAACATCTTTTAAACAGCATTGGAACAAAAAATTTAAAATTTATATAATTTCGTAACAAACTCGGTTTTCGAAATAAAGTTTATTTGTTGTAAAATTTTGATTAATTATTAACAATTAAACTGGCCAGAATTTTCTAATAGTAAAAAAATTAATGTTTGAAGCATAGTGTCTATTCAATTCCATTTACAAAATAAATAAAAGAATAATCTTCCTTTTTAATACAGCTGATTTTTCATCTTTTATCTGCATCATATTTACTATTACTATTACTATTATGCAAAAAAAAAAATTAAATACAATTAATAAAAATATTTTCTGATTTATTTTATGCTGATATTCAAATGAAATTAAAAATTAAAAATTATTTTACATCAGAGGCACAATATTTTCTTCATCGTGAAATTAAAACGGTTATTATAATATTATAAAATTTCTTAGAATGTTTTAAATCTATTAATATTATATTTAAGCCCATTTACATAATTTAAAGCATAACTCATGTATGCTTCTCGCTTGCAAGGGTTTTAAGTTCGACTTCATTAGTGACATTCGTTAAAGACTCTGCTTTCAGAAACAAGAAGACTGGAAGACGCTTTTGACAATATCGAAAGTCAAGCCTGATCCAAATCTTCAGGACATATTGAATCAATCTTCAATATATTTTCAATCCCATAGGACATGCAGGTGCAAAGCAGTTACTCCTAAACACTCGAAAGTCCTTTAAGGTTACATTGGCATATAGTAATAGATACGACGCATAAAAAAAATATGATTTAAAGGTTAATTAACTATATTGTTTTGACTTGCCTAATTGAGAAGTTTTTCGATCTTCTTCCATTAATGTTAAGTAAAATAAGTAATTTCAGTCCATAATATAACGTCTTCCATTGTTGTGCTGCCATCTACTGTCGTAAAAGAAAACTATATTGTTTAGAGGCTTATTTAATTTTCTCTACTGTAAAATACGAGTCAAACGTTTTTTGTTTTGAATAAATGTACATAAAATTACTCTAAATATATTTTCCAAAGTTTTTTTTTTTGAAAAAATTCCTCACGATAATTTTTTTGTACTATGCATATCTAATTACTTTTTTTTTTCATTTATTATTTTTTTTAATAATTATTACTGATGTATTACTTATTAAAATTGTTTATTTTGTTTCTCTTTTTATTTTTTTAATTAGCAGGATATCATTATGGCAATTTTTCAAGATTAAAATTTATTCAGATGCTTTAGTATTTTATTTTATGTCATCATTGAAATATTTTGTTTGTTCTTTCGTTTCGATTCGTTCGTACATTTTTTTTTTTTTTTTTTCTTTTCCAAATAAACATATTGAAGAATATATTAATTATACCTCTTATTTTAAAAAATTATTCATAATAAAGTTCAAAGAGCTTTATTATGGTTAATTTATTCAGTTTTTCCAGTATATTTCATTGACTGATTGCAGATATAAGTATGTTAATTTTATAGATCTAAGCAATGATCGATTGATTATATAATACGGTTGGATGTTTTATTATTTTTTAACACTATTCAATGAAGCAGGGTCATATCTGTCGCTTTTAGGAATGAAATTAAAACAAAGTTTAAATTATTTATCATCATTATTATTATTATTTTACATTTTAATAATCTGTTTTGCAACACGTGTTGTAGTTAAATTCTCCTTGGGTTTTTTTTTTTTTTTTTTTTTGTAATTTCTGGATTTTATTATCCTTATTATATATATTCAGGCAAATAATTGAATATTTACAATAAAATCAAATTTAGACAGATGTATAAAATTTAATAATTCTCTCTTTTCAGGTAGAAAAATATTAAAATAATAAGAAAGAAAATATATTTTGCTTAGAATTTTATTTTTTTTTAATTAAAATGAGGAAACTAGTCGCTACATTCGAACTCATTATCTAGTCATGTAAACATGAGCAATATTTATAAACATACAGTTTTTGAAACTTTTTCTAGTTAGAAAAGAACGATACATTTTTCTCAGATATTCATAAAAATAAAATTTAAGTATAATAACACATATATTAGTAGATTTAAAAAATTTATTAATGCTATTAATAGTACCGATTGTAAACTTGGAGAGATGGAAGTTTCTATACCAATTCTAATGCTGATAGTTCTAATGCCGATTGCTGATAGCCAAGTATTAATGGATAGATGGTATAAAATTATATACGTTTTATGTTTGTTTTATGTAAACTATTATTGCTGAGAAATAAAATGGATTGTCATAGAAAATTTTCCTCAACAACTATTTTATTTATTTTTAACTTATTGCTGATATTCGAATATAATTATTTTTATGTAAAAATTATCTACATATAAATTATGTGTTAATTAAAAAAAATTTTAATAAAATTAATTTCGTATAAAGAATCTCTAAATCATTTAATCTTTCTTTTGTTCTGATACTCTATATTACTTTTAAATTAATAGTTTATTATATAACGTATCCGAGAGTTATTGGACATATAAAATTTTAGGGATAAAAGTTAAAGAGACAGAAATAAAATATCTTAAAATATCTTGAATAATTTATGTTGTAACAATAAAAGTTAACAAACTTTGGGATGAAATCCCTTGATTGCTCGCAGTACATACTAGCCATATATGTTTTCATGATATTTATCTGAGAAATTATAATTATCTAATTGATAATTATAGATAATTACTTGAGAAATTGATATTTATCTGATGAGTAATGGAATTAATAGTAGCCATGATATGCTACTGAAAATAATGCAAAATATCTGATAGACACAATCTTTCACGAAACTCCACATGAAAAAATCTAGAAATTATCCATTTATAATTCCATAACTCTTTAGATGCTTGCCAATACATGCCATGAAATTGTGAATCGCTTTAATGTACTACGAACAACCAAGGAATCACACATCGAAGTATTTTAACTTTTGTAGTTACATAAGTTAGAAAGAAAATTTATTGAGCCTCTTATTTCTATCTCTCTGTTTTGTTTTTTAAAGTTATAATGTTTTAAATAATTTTCGTACATTTTTAAATAATCAAATTTTTATATTTTAAAATTTAAATATATCATTTCTACTTCAATATTTTTAATTGACCACAAGAAAACCGTCTCCATCTAAATCTAATGATTTAACCCAAGTTAAATTTACAATTTGATATCTGGATACCTTTTCATTGTCGTCTACTAATAGGTACATGAATTATATGGACAAAATATTGGAGTTTCAAGTCATTGTTTGGTGCTGCCATCTGTTGAATAAAGTTGTCCCAACTTTAAGATGAATAACTCAGAAATTTTTTTAATAGCATTTGTTAGATAACAAAAAATTAAATTATCTTACAAATATGTATAAAATGAATATGCAAAATGAAGTAAGCGTTATTATTAAATCCAGTTAAAAGATATAAAAATATAATTATATATTTAATAAGAAATATATTAATTTTATATACTAAATATTTTTATTTATTAACGTATAAAAGACGTTAATACATAAATATTTGTTATCCTCACACTATTTTATTTATTTATTTTTTGAAAAGAATGAATGAATTTCTACCACATATATCAAACATTTAATTCTTACTTAATAATTTTTAAAAAAATAATTTATTAAATTTCTCTAAGTTATGCATAGGAAAATGTGTTATAATTTTAACAATAATAAATATTTCTCAAATCTTTTTTTTTATATTTATCGTTGCCATTACAAACTTATAAACTCTGTGCTTTAAAAAATATATATATAAACCATGTCTGGAAAATTTTTACATCAAATGTGAAACGCTTGTAATTTTATAAGGTTAAATAATGCTATGATTATTTATAGACATTGTAATAATAAATATATAAATACAAATATTTATAAAATACAAAAAATATGTAATTTATAAATATAATATGAGATAATACGTAAGAACATTTATATTATTACAGTTATTATTTTGAAATAAATATATCAATTATGTCTTCTCTGGAGTTACAACCAGTGAAAAGAGAATAGTCTCTTCAATATCCGAGAAAACATTTCTGAGGCATTTGAAAAATTGCAAAACAGTAAGAAAGTTTTTCAAATAATTTAATTTTAAAAAGAAAATGGGGCAATTTTATGCATTTTTAACGTTTTTAAAAAATTATTCGTTAACATTTTACAACAATGCCATTTTTTTATCCATGAATGTGTAGTTTAAAAATTATTGCAATTCTTCTCATTGTTTTTAAAATATTGTTGTAATTGGTTCTTAAATTATTTTCACCTGGAATAATACTTTTTTTAGCATTCCAAACATTTTATCAGAAAAATCTATTTAATTTAAGCATTAAATTAAATTCAGAGAAAATTTAGTATGAAATGAAATATAAAAAGTCATAAAAAATTCATTGCTTTTAATAGAATAATAAATTGCATTTTATAAATGACTTACTTTCATTTAAAATACCTTTGCAATAAAATGCCAAATGATATTTTGAAAATGGCTATAATTTTTATTTAAATTTAACTACTTTATTTTTCGTTTTAGTTTATAGTATAATCAAAATTATTTTTTGCATATAAATTAATTTTTTCTTGGCAAACTAATCGAAATAATTATCACAATCTATGATCCTGAGAAATAATTTGATCTGAGTGAAAATTATCGAATATTATTTGATTATCTGGCGAGATTAATTAATTTTCTTATAAAATCGTTAAATTATTTTTAATTCTTGATTTATCTTCACCCTTCTGGAGGTAAGCATTCATTTTCTGAAAATATATATTGATTCAGTAATGAAGAAAAAAATATTCAGTGAACAAATTTTTAGTAATCTTTATTATTACTATTATTAATATACAACACTATAATGTGATATTATACAATAAATTTGTATGTCCTTTGCGGCTTGGTGGATTGTTTGCTGGTCTTTCGAACTAAAGTAGTTCAGACCTAAACAATCAATTCGAATCGAACGGCTCCTTGTTTATATCTGAGATGGATTCAATAAATTCATAAGTCAGAATGTCCTTTTGATCTTTTTAAATGATAATTTTAATTACTTTTTTTTGTAATCATTTTAGCTGAAATTGATTTTATTTAACCAATTGTATAGCAAAGCTTACCCAAAACCGGTCCTTGTACCAACCTATATACAAAATCAATTTACCTATCTATCACACATTGGATGCGAACACCCAGGCATCAATCTTCGGCTTGTTCGTTACAAGCTGTGACACAAAAATATAGAAGTAGTGCGGGAGATCCGTCATAGAGTTCCCTAAAAAACGCAAAATCTGCTACATATCTGCCGTTATAACAAACAAATGAAAAATTACCTTTTTCGAAAATTCCTGTCATAAGGAAAAATAACAATAGCACTGTATAACTTGCATTTCCGGATTTATATCAAGCAGAATATATGAATATAGCATGTATTTATTATGAAAATAATAATTTTCAAGAAGCCATTAAAGGAGTGACGTTTTAATATATGGTTCAAGTGGGAAAAGGCATTCGACTTAATGTCAAATGATTGTAAAATGACTCTATGAAAGGAAAGCAAGCCTGATTTCTTGTAGTGCTAAGATTTTCTATACAGGACGTAGGATTGTATGAATTCTGGTTTAAAGTTGTACGCTAAACATAAACTAAACTTAGGATATGCTGTTTTCCAAAATGCTCATATTTTCCTCAGAAAAAATCATTATTAAAAGTCTAAATCTATAGGTACAAAAATAACGTGATGGCATATCGTAAAGGAGCGAAAATATTTAGCAATACAGTAATTGCAATCATGCAATTAATGCACTTCTGTGAATCTATACTAGGATTTTTTAAAGGCCTGGAAAGAGCTATCATGTTATATTGTGTTAAAGCTGCCTGATAAAACCATAAGAGAATGTTGAGATTAAATATGAATTTTGAAAGAGAGATAAAAATACAAATGTAGACTTCTAAATAGGATGAAATTTCATTTCTTCCCACAATTCATACGCTGTCTACATACTTTTGGAAAAATGGATGTAGCATGGATTCAATTATATGCTGGACGCGGTTCTATTATATGCTGGAAGTGGCTCTATTATATGCTGGACGTGGTTCAATTATATGCGTTACAATCATTACTTTAATGAAAGAAGCAGGAGAGAGTAAATGAGCAACTGAGATAGATAAAAGACAATGATGCTGATTTGAGCTCTCCGGATATTCTTCAATACAACTTAAAATGTGGGATAATAAACCCAGAAATTCTTACCAGTAGACAATAAACCCAGCTAACCACCAGAGGATTGTTAATGGTATACTTAGTAAAATGCCATGTCCTTGAAGAAAGAAAAAAATCTATTCTGTATTATGGATATAAATCAGATATAACTTACTGCATTATTTAAACGTACAACAGAGTTCATAATTTATTTAAAAAGCGAAATCTACATATATACATAGTTAAATACCGAATATTAATTTTTTTGTTTGAAACCAGATGTCTCTGTGCAAAAATAGATGAGTTCATCTACAAAGTCGTATAGTTTTTGTTATACGGTAACTGATAACTGAATTAGTCAGATTTAGCTGAGAATTGATTCATGAAATTAGAAAGTTAGAAAACATGTACCGAAATATTGTATATCAGGGACTATTTCCGGATGCATATTTATAATTTATCTTTGTAAAAGGGAAGATAAACGAAAATCTACTGCAAAAGCACTTATTTTATCAAAACATTTCAAAGTAGATATTAAATTTTAGTTAATGGAAAAATGTTCAGGAAATTATTCAAAAATAGTATATTTTCATAGCAAGGAGAGTGTTATTATGTGTGTTTGTGCGTAGAATATATTAATAAAACGAATGTGACTGAAATAAATAAATTCATCGTTTATTCAAAAACCTTTATTGCTACAGAATTCACTCAAAAATTACAGGCCATGATAACAGCTACAGAAAATCATAATTATTTTTATTAAAATTAAAGTAGGAGTTGTAATTGAAGAAATATTACTTTATATCTCTTATTTCTATATATTACAAAATGTACAGTTATATTCTTCTAAAAATGAAATAATACTTAGCTCAGAGAATAACAGAAAAGTATCTAAATTTCTATTTACAGGTTATTTACAGGCAAGTTCTAATTAAAAATCGTTATTACATAAAATATGAAAATCGTTTTAATCATTAGTTTTAAAATTAAAAGAAAATTATAAGAATTGTTTATAAATCTGCTTAAAAATATTCATAGAGGTTCATTTTCGATTTAGAAAAAAGCTTTGAAATAAATAAATTAGTTATTAATAAAGAGTGCAAAACGAAAAATTATAATTATTTTTCTGGGGTATTTAAATTAAATTTGATACATAAATAAAAATTTCTCATTTAAAAAAATAATAAATAAATATCATTAAATTGGTATTCAAACATAAAGAGTAAAACATATTTTTAACAATTTTTTCATGATATTTGGAAGAAATATTTTATTTTAAAAGGTTTGTAATTGAGAGTAAAAATAGAAAATTCTATAGAAAACCAATTTAAAAAAATCGGTATCTACAATTAGATAACTTGAAGTAATTTCAGGAATTTCATTTATCTATTGCAGCCTTAATGCATAAATGAATGGTAAGATAATCTTATCCTTTTTATTGTTTCTTCCATTGTGTTTCAAATTAAGTGAAAGCAAAATTGCAAATTATCACATCATTACGAAGAAATGTAATAATTGCAATTTTGCTTTCATATATAAAGATAATTGTGCTTTTTATAAAGATTTTTTGCAATTTTGCAATCATATTTAAAGATTGTTAAATTATATATGATTTGGTTATTTAATTTTTCATTTGAATTCAAATATTGAATTATGAATTGTTTGCTTCCAAATATTATTTAGAAACAATCAAATATTGAATTTCAAGCAAAAAAAAGAAAAAAAATCTAATTTTTCCATATTTGATATTCATGGTAAATATACTATATTTAAAATTTAAATGGCGTATTGATAGCAGATTCAACGTTACTCATGGATACATCACGAGAGCCTATTACACCGAGCCTGCAATTGTCAAAGCAATTCAATTGCTTAACCCCTTCCCCACCTTTCGGTTCAGAGTCGATTTCTGGTTTCAAACTAAGCCCACTTAGTACAGAAGCCCAAGTTGCCACTTTGGTCCTAAAATCAAGACCATTTTTTTTATTTCCAATGGCAAGGCAATACAAAAAGGAGGGAAATACAGGATAAAAAAAAAAGAAAATGCACACAAAGAGTTCAACAAAGTTGACTGAAGTCATTGCCTTAAAAGTTCTCTAGTTTGCCAGTAATTCGCCGTCTCGCACCATTCTTCGTAGTATTCACCATGAAGTGCTAAGCAACGATGGAAATGACTTAGGTTCACCAATTCCGCCTAATCACAAAGAGAGCAACCTGGCCGGTTGAGCAGAAAATCTCAATACGATGTAGATCAGTTCATTTTGATTGAAACAAGCCACCAGCATTCCATTTCAATACGATCAGGCCAACCGGACGATGATTAGAATAGCAGCAAGATCTCATGTCGGAAACAGTAGACCACATAGCCGTACAGAATGTTTCCCAAGGTGTACTTCTAAGAGGTATGTCGGCATTACACCCCTTAAATCAAGACCAAACAAAATAGAAACATTTGATGCCTTCATTTCAATTTTCAGATAGTTTATGTAACATCAAAAGTTCCCCAAACAGATATATATATATATATATATATATATATATATATATATGCCCGTTTGGGTAACTTTTGATGTTGCATAAACTTATTTTTTAAAGCTTTCTTCAGATATAAACTTTATTTATTTAATATGCACAATTCAAATCTGCAATGAATCAAGTTTTATTTGTTATGAATGTTTGTTTAACGAAAGATAACTTTATTAGTACATATTACGGCAATTATTATGGAAATTTACTGCTTGATAGTTTATCAATTAATCTTTAATCTTTATATATATATTAATAACCTATATGCACTCAAAAACATTTAAAAAGTCCAAAGTTAGTCTATTTTTCATTCTAATTGTCTATATCGCGTTTATTTATTTATTTTTAGTATTATTGAATTATAGCCGTCTATTAATGTTTGTTTATTAAAAAAAATTTGTACGTGACTAGGGTAATTTTCTTTAAAAAATATAAAAAGTAGGAAAGAAATTTAAGATTTTAGAAAATAAAATAAAACAATGAAAATTCGTTTACTAAAAAATACATATTTTCTTGTCATCACATATATGACTTCTTCACATTTTGAAACCTTGTCTCAATTTTCCGATATACTAGTATATATTATAATTAAATTAATTATTCAAGGAAATACTACTACTCAAGTGCAACATAATGATATTATGATAACCTTTAATTAGCAATTTGCATTTGTTAAGACAATGAGATAGTGAAAGCCATTCTTTAACAATTGCCTTCTTAAGACAATAAATCAACGAAACCTATCCTTTCTATATTGCTTTAAAGTATAATTATTAAAGTTGATAACAATTATTTAAATATTGCCATACTTTCTGCTCGTGAGCACTTAATTTATTTGTGCTTCGTTTCGAAAATTTCAGGAAAAAAAAGGAAATTTCTTTGGTTGTTGTAATCAAAAGTAATAAATTACAAGAACTGCTATATCTCCCCAAAAGCATTCTTATGAAAAAATTCCATACGCATTTATCGTTTAGAAATATACTGTCTCACTTTTTTGTGAAACAATATTCTCTCTGATTTAAGATGATCTTGATTTTGACCAAATTGCGCCGCAAAACAAATAAAATTTCCAACAAATGTCCACATCGTGAACAACGCACACAGCTCGTATTTTTTATGCTCCTTTTCTTTTGTTCACATTTGATGTAAATTGAACAAAAGGTTGTTACAGGTTATAGCACATTTAGATCCTCATATCTTGAAGCGTTTTCTTCAAAACGTGCAAGACTGTACTCTCTCCAGTGTTACGTAATATCTGTAATATATCTCTTGCAAACGTGGATTTTCACTGCAAAAAAAAAGAAATAGAATTTTTACGATGCAAAAAACAGTTTATTCCACGTATAGTTTACGTTAAGCTTGCAAATCTGTAAGAAGCTATTCATAAGAAATTCAACATTTATACTTCGTATAAACCTTTATAATGTTATAAATAGAACAACCGTAAACTTTATGTAAATACTACAAAAAATGTCATAGAAAACACTAAAATTTATTTTTATGTATAAAATTAAATGTTATGTTTGATGTCTCATTTTTATGAATAAAATAAAATTGATTTTGATGTCTGTTTCTTTTAAACTAAATCTTTTAATAAAATTATTTATAAAGTATAAGACCGCTATTTTTTCGAATTTAATAGGTGAATGTAGTTAGTTTATTCATTTGATTAACGACATTAATTTATCTTAAATTCAAGGCTGTTTTCATTTGTGTTTATTTAATTGTTCTAAACTCCCAGTTTTTTTATAGTGAACATAATATTTTTATTTTTATTTAACAAAATTGTATCAATATCAAAACGCCTAGATAAACTTTCAAACAAGTAATTTTTTTAAATGTAATGAAGATACAAACTATGTTTAGATAATTTATTTCACTTAAATAAAGTTAACTGTTACTTGATAACAATATGAATCTTGCTAAAAAATTTTAATGAAATAACCTAATGATTTGCGAATAACTTTGAAATAAAACACCATTAAAACAGAATTCACGTGGAAGTTGTATATATTTCTATTTTTAGAAAAATTATAAATAAAAAATATTTCTGTCTTTAGATATACGTATTTAAAATGTTTTTAGAGGGCCTGAGGGACGAGTAACTATCGCTCTGGCACTCGGTACCACAGGTTTTGAGTCCGAGTCAACGGGGAGCCGGGATGCCAGAGCGATAGTTCCAATAATCCACTTTAAGCCGTAGATCTTGATCTAATATGACTGCAGAGAGATGGGCATAGGGCTGATAACGCTGCTCCGTAAAAAGTCAGCGTGACGCAGCCAAGTCGGACTTCTACGTATGGATGTTTAATCACAACAAAAGCTGCTCCCTCCCCCCCTCTCCGCATTCCCTCCTTCCAAGAGACCACATATATTATTGAACTTGGTCTAGATGTTGCCGTCTGTCAAGTGGAATAAGAAACAACAACAAATAAAATGCTTTTAAAAGGAAATTGGTTTTTATAAACAGTGGGAGATCAATTATCGTAGAAAAGGTACTCCTTTTTAAAAGTGCTTTGAATATTTTTAATAGAATTGCTATTTAAAAATAGGACTTTATTGTAATATAAAGATTTAGTTCTTGAAAAATTCCTTATTCAGATTTTCATTTTGACAAAAAATTTATTTATTTGTACAGCATTTATACATTTAGAATGATGAATAAAACTTTAAATTGTTTTTAGTGAATTTTGCTTTGAAATAACAGTACGGCCGGCTTTCTCCTATAACTATATTTATGAAAATATATTCAGAATCCAATTAATGCTTCTTTTCTAAAGAATATTTTCTGAAAGATGTAATACAGCGACGTAATCTGAATTAAAACATTTCCACCATCCCTTGTTCGAGAAAAAGCCAATAATCTCTCAAAGGAACAACAGCTTTCAAATTTCTTTATAATTTTGAGAAAATAATTGACTTTTGTCGAGCAAAACACGTGTGGAACCACATTCTTCTGATAATAAAAAATTCGAAGTAATGCGGAAATGTATTTGAGAAAACTATCGATATTTCTAATAAAATATCATTTATTTCAGAAAAGGTTTGGAGGATCACGCCATTAAAAGTTACTTTAGCATGAGATGCAAATTCGTACTTCAAAAAAAGTCTTCAGACTTAGAAATTTCATGGCATGACTTAGAATTACACTGAATATTATATGGAAACAAATTAATTACTAAAAATAATATAAACAATTTTATATTTTTAGTAAAAGATGTTTAAAAACAAGTAATGTTTACCAGCTTAGAAAAAGAAATTAAATAACATTTTGTAAAATCCGATTGTCAATGCGCTTACATCGTTCAGCTAAATACACCCATTCACAATTCGAGGATAGACTGATAAATTTCTGGTCAGACCTAGATATGTCGACAGGAGTCATATATCTTGTTGCCAGTTTATAGTGTTATTCTTTACTAGCTCGTATAGAAATTTTAGGACAATCGCATAATTAATATACGTTTGATGGTGTTTTAAGAGAAATATATAGAGCATTCATGAAAATGGACAAATTAGAAAAACGATATGTTATAAAATACTTCCGTTTGAATTGGTTTGACGTCACTTCAGATCAAACAAGAAATGCACTCAATACTAAAATACTCTTCTCCATCATATTCAACAATAAAATAATGGGTTTCTGAGAATAAAAGTAGTCGTACGAGCACTAAACATGAGTCTAGCACCAGTACACCAGTATGAGTCTAGCATACGTATCATATGATATCATTAGCTACTGACTAATGATATCGTATGATACGGACCGTTGAGGTGATGACTTTCAAAATTATAGATAAAACTCATAAAATCGTGATGGAAAATCATAGATTAAAACTGGCTGTGATTGATAAAACTGTTAAAATATCGAAAGAACGTATGGGTAACATTAACATGATATTTTTGGCATGCAAAATCTCTGCACAAGGGAGGTGCAGTGTTTGGAAAAATTCAATAGAAAAACTATTTCAACTGAGAATTTAGTGTTGTATAAGTCAAAACCCAGTAAAATTTTGTATCCATTCATAACTGCAGATGAGACTTAGATCCACCACTGCAGTCCTGAAAGTAAAAAAATAATGAAAACAATGGCCAGAGGTTAATGAACCAACCAACAGCTAAAAGGCTTATGGTGTCTGTTTACTGGGATGCAAAAGGAATTATATTCATTGATTATCTTCAAAAGGTCAAAACCATCAATGTTAAATACTATGCAAAGTTATTGTAGCGTTTGAAAGACAAGGTTAAGATAATGCGACCACATCTAGCGAAAAAAAAAATATTGTTTCACCATGACAGAACATTCGTCAATTATAGAAATGGCTAAACTCAACGAACTAAAGTTCGAATTGCTTATTCATCCGTAGTATTAGTCAAATTTAGCAACTAACGACTATCACCTATTCCCTAACCACAAAAAATGGCTTGGTGGACAACGATTTGCGAGCAACGAGGAGGTTATTGATACTGTAAATGGGTATTTTGAGGAGCACGATGATTAATTTTATAAAAATGGCATTATTAAATTAGAGCACCGATATGAAAAGTCTATTAAACTTCGTGGAATTTTATTGAAAATCAAAGACATTTTTTAAAAAAAAAAGTTTTCTTTATCAGCAGTAAATTTATCACCCCACCTTCGTATAACTAACTGCACCTTGGTACCTCCGGTAAATCTGGTACCGTTGTTAACAACAGTCTCAGATAACAGCATACTTGGTTAACGAAGAGTGTTTGAAAGATTAAAATGTATTGATTAACAACACAAGCTTTGTTTAATGACTAAAGTAGCACAGAGAAAACTATGTCATTCCTTTAGTAATGTAGAAACATTTCTAATTTGTGGCCTTTACCTATATCTAGGTAAAATCAATAAATTGGTGCAGGATATGGGGCTATGTCTTATAATTTTAATGTGGACACAGAGAAGATATTGGATAATTATTAAAGATGCATGACCAAGAACCTGTTATTGATGAGTTAAAAGAACTTTTAAAACAACAATTTGATGTAAAGAAATTTAAAATTTCATCTGGAACTGATATAGATAAAGAAAAAATTACCACTGCTGAATTTCAACAACATTTTGCAGAGTGGGAGAGAGTTTTAAATAATATATAAAATTGAATCCGAAAAAAATATGAATTTATTAGAACTGCAGATCTATTTAATGAAAAGTCCATGCAGATCTTCAGAAGCATTTTTAAAAAAAAAGTAGAATCAAACAATCTTATGCACGTTTTTTACAAGTCTTTTTGTCGAAAACTTCGAGATGAGCCTAAATGTCCCTGTGATAAAGATAGATGACCAAAACTATTTTCAAGAACAATTCATTTTATTAGTTATTTTTTGTAAGCAAATATAATAAATTAATGACACTTACCATATTTTATGACGTTTTAAATGAGTTGTATCTGCATTTTATATATGGTCGTGAGGAGGAACCTGAACAAATGTGTGTGTATGTGTAAGCGATCGAGCAAATCTGAATTTTAATGCTTTTTCTCAAGCATTTTAAAATGCTATTTTTATTATTTATTTAATTAATTTTAAAAATTAATTCTTTTAATCAGCTATGCAGCTTAAAAAGACTTTATCCTTATACTGTAAATCTGTCAAATCTGTTAAAAATTTAAATTTACTGTAAACATTACCCGTTTATAAAACATTTCGTTAATAAAAATTTCTTTATGTCTTGAAATTTTCCTAGACTTTAATATATTAAACAATGTGTTGCATATAATAATACATTTTTTTCTTGACTCTAAATAAAATATGAGACATTTGAATAGGCTGTTAAACTTATAGCATGCATTGAATGTTTATTTAAAATAACATAAAAAAATTCAGACCTTTATCAAGGTTTCAACCATGGAAAATCATTAGAAATGCATTTTTCAAAAGCAAATTATTGTTTAATATAAAATTAAGTTTAAACTCATCATAAACAATCATAATATGTGAAATATTCTATATCATACAATAAAGAATAAAAATTAATAAGTTAAATCTAATATCGTATTAAAATATTGGTCTGCTGCCTTGTTTATTTTTACATCAGAAAATTTTTGTCCTTTGAAACAACTCATTTAATTGATACAGTTAGTCTATTGGAAGTAATTACTTCCTAAAAAATAATCATTTCAATTTTGTAGCAAAAATCGAAAGAAAGGTTTTAAAAATAATTTTCCTGTATCATGAACACAAAATCAAAATAGATAACAGGATGGATAAGTACATTATACAAAATTGATTATGAGGTAAATAACTATTAAAGAAAAATAAATAAATACACTCTTTAGTTAAGTATTTAGTAAACATACTATGTAATTTTCTTCATACACTTTTTGTGGTATACTTATACACTTCATTTGAATATGCAAAAGATTTTAATTTATTTAATAAATTTAAACTTTAAAATAAACACTCTACTACATTAATTATTTGTAATTAAATTTAACTTTTGATATTAATTTAAATTAAATATTATTAAATGTTATTAATTAAGGAATTTGATTTGAAATTTTATATTCAACCCCATTAAATAAATCCTTACAATCTTGTTCTTACAATGTTATAGTTGTAAAGATAGAGAGGGTAATATAGTAATCAAAATAACATTAAGCGAATTTCACATTTTTTTTTTTAATCACTATATGAGGTTGGGAAAGATATTTCAAATTCAAAGTTGAATTGTTACCCTTGAAACAAAAGTATGCCATTAAAGGATACATAAAAAGTAGATTTTACTTTTTAACAGAAAAATAAACCTAGTTTCACAATCAGATATATCATTGTAATGATAAAAATGTCTTCAGATCGTGTTTGCCCAACTGTATAGTCTGATAAGCGTTGGATAACTTCTGGATTTTATCAAGAAACTTTTCGGAGACATTTAGTGTAATGTGACACTGCTTAATGGGCTAAAATTTTTATATTAGAATATAATCTGTAAAGTTACAGAAGATATGATGGAATTTACAACATATTTGCATTCTGGTGAAATATATTATTTCAACAAACCATATAAAGATAAAGCTGATGGAGAAATTCCACAGACAATATTCTCATTTCTGTTGTAAAAGTAGAATTTTTCTGTTTTAACATATTCGAATATTAACCTCAATATTTTATGTGAGATTCAAGTGTGATTTGTTTCTTGAGTAACTAATTTGATCGCATCATTGTTTAAATGATATTGAAACTGACCTTCCCTTTCATCATCTATTCCATTATTTTAAATAAATGCATTCAACGGATCAATTTCAAAATTATGATTCGGTTTTTTGAAAAAAAATTAAATTGTAATTATAAATTTAAATTTAAATTATTTAAAAGTAAATTTTTTTTTTGTATTTATCCCAACGCCTTTTGTATTAATACTTCTTGAATTTTATATAAACAATGCTATCTATATCATTATCATTTGTTATTTATATTCTGTTTACCTACATAACAGTATTGCTGTTATCAGTTTTTTTATTTTTTATTTATTTTTTTTTTGTTGTTGCTGTTGTTATTATTTAACTTTAAATGAACATATTTGTGCATCGCTGGAAATGCTTATTTGCGGAAATGCTGATTTTTATTTGTGTATCGCTTATTTCCCAAGAGTGTAATATTTAACTATGCTATTATTAAATAATTTATTATTAAATAATTCCCAATATCGTTTAACTGATATTAACTTTCGTAAGGAAAAGAGAGAACTTTAGAGAATAAATTATAACTAATCAATTAAAATTAAAATTTAAAGGACTTCATTCTAAATGTACAAAATATTTTTAATTTAATTCCGTATAACACAGCTCTAAGTTGTAGAGCAGATAAGAAAGTCTATGATTTAAGTAGAAAATAAAATTTAAACTAATATTTTAAAATGAAATAATAAAAATCAAAATAACATAAAAGATTAGAAATGTATGGCATTTATTTATTAATATGTAAAAAATTCATTTAATTTAATTAGTTTTTTAAATCGATTAATTAAATTTTGAGAGGAAAACAAACTAAAAATATAATTATACATCTAACTACAACAATGATTTTTTGTTCAGAATGCATTTCAGAAATAAATTCATAATGTCTTTTAATTGGCTTTTGTTCTGGAACTTTTGTAATGATTTTTTTTTTATCTCTCAAGCAAAAATTATAACGATCACTTATTGTGCAATACCTGTGAAAAACTGTATACAAACTCTATATAAACTCTATATATACTCTGAGATAAATCCTAAAAAGTGTATATTTCTAATATACTTTTAATCATGAATCATCTTCGAAAGCAAAAGCACATGAAAAAAAAATTCATAGTAATGGTAAATAAATTGAGCTAATGCTAAAAGTTGTAGTTATATCAATTAAATTTTAATAATAGGTTTCCATGTACAATAGGAATGCAATGGCATGTCTTTGTTTGATCTTTTTTTAGCTCT
>BPLQ01014871.1:294875-325251 GCA_021605075.1 Caerostris darwini
GTTTTGTATGTTAATATGAATCAGCCTAATATTAACATATGAAACACATTTTCTATAAACCAGGATTTCTTACAATAATAGATTGATCTGTAAGTACCTTAGTAACCATATGAATTTTTATGATGTGCGACACAAATATGAATCAATTATGTTTTCAGAAACCCAAATTCGTTTCTGATTTTTGTATTTGTTCAGAAATCAAACTCTTGTTACGACTTTTCTAAATTGCAAGATCGTTCCAGAACTGAAGTTTTAAATCCAATATTTGCAAACTTTTTGCCTCTAATGAGGGATTGATTTTCTAAACTTCTGACACATAGCGTCGGTTATTCTTTTGGCAAATTTTACCAAATAAACACCGCTTCGGTTTGTCAATGCTATTCCCTATCGTTGGCAATATCGTCATGGGGGATTTTCTTAGAGAAATTGAATTGAATAAGAGAAAACAATATCAATAATCCAACAAAGAAGTAAATCAGCAACTTCCTTAAAATGTCATATACTTGCGTTGGATATAAAAACAAGTGTAACTAAAATTTTACAATTTTTTATTCATTATTTTTTTAACTGATGTTTAACTAAAAGATATAGTTGCTAACTTTTTAATATTTTAAAAATATTCATTATTGATATATTTGAAAACTAACAGAAGGCGGAATTCATCAACTTCAAAATATTCCATGGTCTTCTATAAAAAAAATCTTGAGAAATTAATGCAGAGAAAACTCAAACAAGAAATTTAAAATTATCATATAAACAGAAATATAAAAATTTGCTGAAATTCAATTCATAGATATCAAGTAAATGGTGTGAGGCATTGTGTGTTAAATTTTTTTTTTTTTGTATGAAAATATCGCATAACTGTTATATTTATCCAGACAGTAGATAACAATAATGGATTACAGAGATAAGATAATCAAGATTATATATAATTTACCTTTGTAATTCAGACAGCCGTTTTAATAATAACTGGTTTAAAATTTTGATTTTTCTTCTCTATTCGAAGAGAAATTCAGCATAGAAGAATATTATTTATTTACTATTAGTTATTATTAAAATGCAGTTTTAAAATTTTTCTTTTTTGAATTTTGGAAGATATAATACATTTGGAAATTATATCGTTTCTGAAGTTCGTTACTTTAATTATAATTTGATTTAAGTGCTTTCTTTTCAAAATCTACATCATAAAATTTTCTTGAAACCGTACTTTTTCGAATTAAAAAACAATATATGATAGTTTATAATTCATATTCGTTTAAATTGATAGACTCTTAAATTTTTGTACTTCATGAATGCATGATAATATGCTTCCTATAATTTAATTATTTAATTAAAGTATTTAATTGCTTTTTTCGTGTTAATTTTTAACACGAAATATATGTTTTTTTATATGTTTCCCGGTAATTTAGGATACTTCTATATATGTTTCCATGATAAAGTTCTGCTTTCACAAAATGTAGATTTTTATTTATGTTTTCACTTATTTTTTTAAGTTACCGGTTTTCGGTATTATTATGATAGGTCACTCTTTAACTTCCGAAAACTATATTAGTAATTCTTTTATCAATATTTGAGTTCAAAAACGTAAGACAATTTCAGAGTATTCAATTTTTCATACAAAACAATGTTATAAGCCGTAAAGATTTGCGAAACTTAATGATAGCAAATAAATACCTTATAAATTACAATGATTAGCGGTAATTAAATTCTCCTATGAAAAGGTAAGTATATATATATAATTACTTAAATTCGCTCGATCAATTACAATTTTCCATAAATTATTCAATATTTCTTTTTTTAGTCGAAATTAACAGAATTATATTTATGAGTTACATTTAAAACATGTATGAATAATTATCAATTTAAAATATTCGCTTTTTGATTATTAATATTTTGGGAGGAAATAGTTTTTCCTTCTTTAAGTAATTCTTGTAGGGAAATAAACAGCTACATAACGAATTAAATAACTATTTTTTTGACATTTTATCGGGAATTATTTCTCGATATTTAAATTTAATAGTTTCATTTACATTACGAGGAGTACAAAGTAACAAGTTTTACATTTAAAAATGCACAAGCTCTATCATATTACAAGTGATTGGATTTAGTGATGAGCCAAATATAATAAATTATGTTTTATTTTTTCCTTTACTTGAATTTATGGTCGAGTAGCTAGCGCTCTGACGCTCAGTACCACAGGTTTCGAGTTCGAGTTCCGGCAGTGACATGGATGCTTGTATTGGTTCGGAATCTGCTTTAAACCGTAAGTCCCAATCTAATATGATCGTAGAGCTTGCGGTTGTAGTGTTATTCGCGTCCGTAGCATATCTTCAAGCTACAGTACCCAGGGTACTATTGTACCCTGGATAGTACTAAATGGGTAACGTCGGTGAGTCCTTGCTAATGGCATAAAGATAACTGTCTAAATATTTACCAGCTGCATCAGGAAAAAAAATTAATAGCATATTTCTTAATTAAATCATTTACATATTACAATAAATTAAATCACTTGCCTATTGAAAAAGGAGAAACTTTTTTAGGCTTTCAAAAATTCACTAATATCACAATAACCATTCTTTCCTCATCTAGAATATTTGATTCATCGATGTTTCTAGTAATTCCAATCTCTCTTACAAAATTTAATTTAATTTATAAAATAATTTTAAATAAAAATAGGTTTGTTTTTTATTGTCATTATGAACTTAATTAAGTTCTTAAAGAAATTAAGTTCTTAGTTCCTTTTTATAAAATTCCTCATTTTTTTTCACCTTGTACCATAAAAAAATGTAAATATTCTCTATAAAATTTTAACGGATTTTTATTATTTCGCTATAATACATTATAAACAAATATAAAAATATTTACTTGATTACTGTCATAGTCAAAATAAACCGTTACATAGCTTGGCTTAAAAACATATCCATAATAAATCTCTTAAATTCATTTATTCTTTGTGTATCTAATAACAAATATTATTGTATTATTTTATTACATTTTTTTTATGATTTAAAGCAAAATTAATTTTTCTTCTCAAGGTAAACACGTAATATGGAAAAATAATGCGTTGAATTTAGTCCTTCAATAAGACTTATTCAATAGTTTGGTTTGTCGCTCTACGGTCATCTTGTGCACACGAGGGCTAAACAGACCGGGACCTACAATTTAAAGTGGATTCCGAACAACTAACAGACATCCATGTCACCGATAGCATTCGCCTGAAGCACGACCAGAGCCCTAGCCACTTGGCCCCCACGCCGCGACTTATTCACTAAGGGAATATTAATATTTTTTACATTTAATTTGTTTTTCTTATATTTGGGAAAGATTACATTTTCTTAGATTTTAGGAAAACATCTTTCAAATTTAAAAAGTTGTATTTCACATATAATGGAATAATTTTTTACGCATTTAAAACGGATCATCCATATCTGAAAAAGTGCTTATAAACAAAGATACTATTGCTCGCATTACATATTTTATTAAAATTTCAGCAGTATACTTAGGAAACAGGACATATCTGTTAACTACTTTCTAATACAGTAAAAGTTTGCGCTCTTATTATATGTATTGAAATCAAAAATAATTGTATTATTATATAATGTATTAACATTACATAATAATACAATACACATTTCAGTTGTTCAGTTTAGTTGCTTTTTCGCAATTATAAAAAAAAAAGTTTTAAAAATTCTCTTTTATTTCATTAAAATTAAAAATGTTAATGTTATAGGAAACACATATATTTATTATGTTTCTTTTAAACAAACAAAGATACGATAATTATATTGCTACTTAGGATTATTAAAAAAATAAACCTACACACTTAACTTTTACTACGCTTCAATGAAATTTTGCCCTCATGAAAAGTTTTACCATTATTACTTTTGCACGCAGCTGTCAAGTTCCTTGAAGAACAAAAGTATGCAGCATTTCAGATATGTTTGAACAACTGTCAAATGATCTTGACTGTTCAATAACAGTGGAGAGAAAACAAAACAGGAAGAAACTGACCCAAGCCCTTTGCAATATTGGGATTACGCAACTCCTTTAGTATTTCAGAGATCTTATATCTCGTAATTAAATTGTAATAGGGTTTCACGAAATTTCAAAACATTAAACGAACGTAAATAATTAATGCACACTCATGCATGCATTGTAATAGTTATTGGAAATTGCTTTGAATATTATTTTGCAATCAAGTAGTATCTGCGTGATGTTTACGATTTCAAATGTTATCTAACTTGAACTGAATTTTAGACAACTTAAGATAACAATTAATGGTAAGAAAAGAACATAATTTAGTCGGGTCATAAAAATTCTAAATCTTTCTTTTCAAAGAAAAGAAAACACACACAAAAACTTTCAAGGTCAAATGTATCAGTGCTATGTTATGAAACATAGGCTTGTTTTTAGACATGCGTAGTTTTTATATAATACATACAAGGGTTATTCCCATTTGTTTTAATCGTGTACTACGCACATTAAAATAGTAGGAAATTTATTGAAATAATATTTAAAAATACTTTACTTCTCGGTTATTTTAAATTTTACAATTCTTTCTAATGTACCAGATCCCTTTAGGTTTAAAACAATGAAAATTAAGTCAGTAATTATTAAATATCATTTACTTTTAGATATAATTTTTGCTCATTAGCAAATAGTTTTAAATTTGTTTAAAAGAATAAAGTTTCTTTTTTTTTTTTTAGATATATTTTTTCAGCTATTAATTTCGTAACTCTCCATAATTATATCTTAGACAAATGCGCATTCACTTATCACTTGCTGTAAATATTGTTCGTGCCCAACAATGACGTTTGAATGATTCTCAGATTATATACATTATGTAAGAACAAATTGCGAAGATATACTAAAGTAATAAACAGACTGTCATCCAAAAAATTTCTTCACCTTTCTTGTTTTATTCTCTTACAGAAAAATAATAAAATAAAAATAAAAAGATGAACTTTAAATGTTTCTTTAACTTTATGAATTCGAAGATTCCTTTAATGCATGAAATGATGCATATAAACTAATAAAACTGAAATTCTTGGATCTAATTTAAAACACTAAATTACAGTTAATTATTCATCTTATTACAACGATATTTCAAAACAACCTTTCTATAATTAATATGAATAATTATGACCATTCCTGTTTTGATTGAACTTTTTATACGTATTATTTTCAAAACAATTTTCTTCATAGGAGACTAATTCAAGATTTTTATTATTCATGTGTGGAGAAAATTGCTTGAAATTCTTCATTTTTCTTATACTTAGTTCTCGAAATAGTATAGCATGATAAGTTAATTTTTTATAATAGCACTGTAGCTGCTGCTTACACACACACAGCATTGCGTGTAAGTTCACTTTACACAGTGTCAATCACCAACCGATCGAGTGTCAAGAATTTGGAAGAGATTCTACTTTAATGAATATTTACTAACCGCCTTTTCTTTGTTGGATTTTTTTTATCTTGAATATCGGTTATTTCGTGACTACCTTTGCACCAAATTTATACAGACAGTTGAGTGATTATAAATGAGACTATTTTAAAGCATCCTTTATATTGTGATTTTGAGGTTATTTTAGGTTAGATTTTAGGATTTAGGTTAGGATTTTTGAGGTTAACTGCTATTACTATTTTTTTTTCATTAAACTTATATTTCTTTTGCTACGTAAAATGGGATAAAATGATATTAAAAACAAAAATAAGTTTTATAAAACGATATGAAGAATATTGAAGATTTAATCTTAATATTTTTCCGCTTCATATCGTATAAATTTGTTCATCTAAGGTTGTTATAAAAATTATTTTGTTAAATTTAGTATAAATAAAATTCCAAACGAAAACTTATTGAATAACAAGTTTAACTTGCTAACAAGTTAACTTGGAAGTAAGTTTAATTTGCCATAAATTACTTTGCAAGTTAACAAGTTAAACTTGCATTGTTTCGATGACACTGAAAAAAAAAAGGAAATTACTTAAACACGCTTTTAAGAAAATTGCTTATAAATCAATGTGGTGTTTCAATGTAATTTTTGAAGGAGGTGGTATAATTTATAATTTATTTTTATAACCAATAAGCGATAAAATTTTAAAAACCTAGAAAGTAAGAACCCATGATCAATGATCAATGAATAATTCAGACATACGTAATCAATCAACTTAGAATTATCCTTTTGAACAAAGAATTATTACAAACCAATTATGCTTCAGAAATTAAGAAATTACTTACAGCTTCAATATATAAGTCAATGAACTAAGCAATAATAGGTAAGTTTAAAAAATAAATCAATTAATCTTAAAACGAATTAAAGATTATTACAGCAAATTATGCAAAACATAAATAATAGTATAAATGATAAATCATATTACTTGCTAATCCCAACATTTCTATCTTAAAGTATTTAAAATTTGAAATAATTTTCTAGTCTTCTAACAAATTGCATCGAATATTTTCTTTAGAATTTATTGTTTACGTATTCTGTAATGTATTAGATGTGGTGGTTTGTTAGGTTAGCAAAACTTTATCATATATTTTTCATTTTTTGCCTATGCGATTTTTCTAGCAAAGCAATTTTGACTTACTGACAATTTTTGATTTTAAACATTCATTGCGGGTAAGATTTTCTTGAAATAACATAATGTAACACTGATAAAAAAATCGTATTTCATAAAAGTCGAGGGGCTGGCTATCTATATAGAATTTAAATGACAAAAATGTTTGTCTTCCAAACGAAGCACTTTTTTGTAGTCATTTTTATATGATAAATTCAAGCTACATATATATTTAGAAGCAATTTTGCGGAGAAATTATGTAAAATTTCCCATATATAAAAATTACAACAAACTCTAAAATATTTCTAATTGAGTATGAAAAAGTAAAAAAAAAAAAACTATTTCATGTAAATAACTTCTATCTTTTCTTATAAATATTTTAAACTTTTAATTTAATAACTTTAATTTAATAATTTAATTTAATTTAATATTGAACTTTTTTGCAGTCCGCTAGGTAGAAATGTAAACGCTTCCTTTTACTGTAAACTTCATTTATATGTTGATATGGATAATTAATAATGAATATAACTTGCTATTATTGTGAAGTAATATATCCCTACGTATAAAAAAGTCCATATGATTTCTATTCGCTGGAAATAATATAAAAAATTTTTATAACTAACAGACTATTTGTAGATGTTGATTATGTGCAAATATATGAATATTTATGCACAGTGCCTACGAAGGTTTTATGTTTAACCATTATACAAGATTTTAAGACGATAACAGCGAAAAGGCGCAATGATGTGAAATGTTAGCTGCCATTCCACAGCTATATGCACTTTTGCCGAACAGCTGCTGTTTGAAAATTGATAACGCAAGAATAGTTTGTTGTTCAAATAGAAATTTGTATACAGAGATCACGTACACCATGAAACTAACACCTGACCGGGTTTTTTAGACAGCTGCAAAGAAATAGAATGTAAGAGAAGAACTGATCGTAAAAACTTTAATCTCAAAGGGAAAAAAAAGGAAATTCTCGGTCAAGATCACCAATAATCTAAATTTCTAATACGAATTCTTATTACTTCAAAGAAAACTGCTGCTTTGAAGCGAAAAATGTTGTATTGAGTATTTATAAACTTATTTTAGATTTAGTTTAGTTCTATTAACACAAAAACGTATTTCAGATTTAGTTTAGTGCCATTAACACGGAAACGTATTTGTACAGAAAGAGGAACGACTATTTGATTAAAGTAATGATAAGGAAAATAACTCTTAGGATACACGTACTTTCTGAATGCAAATATTGCTTTTCAGGAACTGAAATGATGGATTTGAAATAACTGTCAAAATTCAAAATTGTTGCTTACAAAACTGTTGCATAAGAAATTATTTAAGAACTTGGATTGTAGAATGAAAAAAATGAAAAATTGCTCTTTGTCACTAAGCAGTTTTTTTAAACATAAAGGAATTTTAATTTCCTTCAATAAATATTAATTTATTTATAACATCATTGTTATACCTTCATAAATCATCATGTAAGATGTCTTAAAAACTAGAGTTGTCATTGTAACATATCTAACTAGAAGCAATAAATGACAAAGAATTTAAGACTTTTTTCAAAATTTAGAAAATAAATTACATTTGGTCAGTCGAAAAAGACACTTGTAAAAAAAAATATGATGATTTTTATAAAACTGATCGATAACCTGTCATATTCTGTTCTTATTCTTGAAAAAAAAACATATAGTTTTTATTTATAGAGCTCTTACATTTGAAAAGAATAGAAATTCCTCTGTTTACTCTCAAATTGCTTTAACCTAAAATGTACATACATACCTTAAATGTATTGATTTACTAAAGAAAAATGAATCTATTTATTTTCAAATAATACAATTACGAAGAAGATAGTTTTTAATTTGAAGCACCTAAAATTACAAGATATTAAGTAGTGAAAAAAATTTCAGTGAAATTATTATTTTAATGTTCAGAAAAACCTATAATTTACATCAAATACACGGGTGACTGCTTATTGAACGCGAGTCCTTGAATTTATCAGGTCCTGAAAACTTCATTAACTATCGCTATGATATTTCTACATTAACTTTTTATGGGACGAAATATAGATCATGTGATCATGTGATCATGAATCTTCCTGTGAAGTTTTTTTAAAGGAAATTTTCCAATTTTTGTGACATAAGAAACTAAATTAAGGAAATTTTAAAAACTCATGAATAATAAGTAAAGCAATTTAATGGTAAAGCAATTCTTAGTTACGAACTAATTCTCTTTTTTAAAATCATTTTTAATTTTAAATTTCTACAACATTTAAACCCTTTTAGTGAAAAACAAACTGTATTATTAAAAATATTATAAATAAAATAATTTTAACAATAAATAAGAGATTGTTGGAAGTATTCCAATTGTATTGAGACAATAAGAAACGTCCTTCGATTATTTTTTAATTTAATTCATTTACCAAATTTTATGCAGTTGAACATACTGTGTTATCAAGATAAATTAGAAATCAGTTACGTTTTATGAGAGATTACTTAAATTATCTCTAATGTACAGGACAATAAGAAATTCTTCCTCTCTTTTGTTTGATTTTAACGATTTGATTCAACGCTTCTTAATCGATAAAACGATTTTAACGATTTAACGATTTGATTCGATTTAACGATTCTTTTGTTTGAATTAACACTTAAAGATTTGTGGTCCAAATTAATTTTACTCATTCCCAGTAGCCTGGTCCAAATTAATTTTTGAGTTATATCAACGTATTGTCGATCTTGCAATTTTACTTGAGTTTTCATACATTTATATGATGTAGAAAGTAGAAAGTAAAATGAAATTTTAGTTAAGTTTTTAACGAGATTCTAACACGGCTAATTATAGCGATGCCCTCCAAGCTTTCACAAAAAATGATAATGTACTCCATTACACAAAAGTAAAACGAAATATAATTACCAGTGAGAAGAACCCTAAGACCGTTAAATGATGTCCAGTTATCCTTTAAAACCGTTTCGAACAACACTTGACGTTTTGCTGCAAAGAAAGATAATGTCGAACCAGACTCGACATCAGATTACAAAGGGCTAATTTTGCATTTATGAAATATTACAAAACCAGTCCAAAATCCGAGAAATTACATTCATAAAATATATCATTTCAACCCTTAATTTTAATTAATATAAAATATTATAAGAATTCATAGCACTTTTTTTCAACATAGCTTTCAAAATTATAAAAATGCAGTTATTAGAAACTTTCTGAAATTATTGAACTTCTGATATTAAAATTAATTAATTTCATGAAAAACAAAACCTGAACTTTAAGAGACTTTTTCACCTCTTTGATCTGTATAGCTCATTTATTTATTGTACTTGGAAGCACTGTCATTTTTTTTTGTTTATCTTCCAAACAGAAGAAAAAATTATTGAAAATAAGTAGCAATTAAAAGATAACATATTGTTAAATATTTCGTGTTTTTTCTTTACATACTTGCTCTATAAAACGATTTAAAAAATTGCTGTTTTCTATATTGACTGAAGACTACATTCAATTATACTATGCATGATTATGCTTAGGAGGTTTGGTTTGTCGCTCTACGGACAGTTTTTGCACACTTTAGGTAAATTAGGCAGGGACCTACTGTTTAACCTACTAGGACCTACTGGATTCTGAACCACTAACAAACATCCATGCCACCGTCAGGTTACGAATCTTAAACCTGCCGTACCAAAGGCCAGAGCGTTAACCAATTGGCCATCAGGCTACCATATGCTTAGGAAGATCTCAGTCCGTGAGCAGCACAAAAGAAATTGAAAATAAAAATGAAAAATTAATTTAATGTGTTTATTTTCTTAATTTAATACGTTTTTAGTATTTGGTTCAATTTTTGTAGAAACCAGACACAAAAGTGATTAAACAAATGACTTTTTTTCCTGAGTAAAAATGTTTTTAACAAATATTTGTTGATCCAAATAGGCTATTACATTTGAATGCATTATACAGCAATAATCTTACCTATTTTGTTGAGAACTAATTTTTAAAAAAAAAATAAAACAGGCTTATGGCAATTCAACAATATAGAGCAGAAGTCACATTCTTTGTTTTAATACTTTATGAAAACTAACAAAACTAACTTTTCAGGTAATTAATTTTAATTTACAAAAATAAAAAATAAAAACATCTGATTAAAATGCAAAGAACTATTACTCCATTTTACGAAGCTCAGTAACTAGTCTAGAAAATATTTAAACGATATATTTCTTAACCATCTCTTATATAATGATATATAGTGACTCTCACATAGTGATAT
Organism: Caerostris darwini; assembly: GCA_021605075.1. NCBI lineage: Eukaryota > Metazoa > Arthropoda > Arachnida > Araneae > Araneidae > Caerostris > Caerostris darwini. The sequence continues at coordinate 305,704 of BPLQ01014871.1, forward strand.
ATTTATATATTTATGTGTAATAAATTTAAAGTCTGAGTCTGAGTTAAATTATAGTAGAAAAATATTCTTTCCCTCGTGTACTTTGAAATGGCTAAAAATATCTGTGTACTAATATCACCTTAAAAATTGAAAACAAAGTTACCATTTGACATTTTATTTTTTACTTGATGACATTGAACGAAATATGATCTTTGCCTTTTCCACTCTCATTTACGTCAGAGCTTTTGTCCCTCGCTATGTTTTTTTACATAAGTCATGAATGGTTGAAAAATGCATGAGGATTCACACACTAAATAAATCAAAGCAGTTATGAAATAAAAAATATAATCATAATCCTCTGTAAGGAAGGTCTATATTTTTTTCGTTTTCCTTTTGCAATATTTTATTTAAAACCTGGCGAAGTATCGATATATTTCTTTTAAAGTCTGGACATATAAATAATTGCTAGGAATATTGATGGCTTGTAATACTTTAATGAAAAGCATTAAGTGACGTATCACTGTCACAAGGACAGCAGTGATACGTCATTGGTAGTATTAATGCACAGATATTTTTAGCCATTTCAAAGTGTACCAGGGAAAGAAATAAAAGAATATTTTTCTATTATAATTTATTTCAAGTTCAAACTTTAAATTTATCACACATAAATATATAAATATATCGCAATATGAGAGGTGGTTAAGAAATCTATAACTTAATTTTTAATTATTAATTATTGCAAAAATTGGCTCAATGTATTGAATTACCTTTATTATTATTATTACGGAATTTATTTCACTGAATCCGTTTAAATAAATTAGGCAACTGATATTTTGCTATATGGATTTAATGCCGAGTTTATTTTAATATCAAAATTTTTTATTAACTGTTTTTTTTTTTTTTTTTTTTTTTGTATTTTCCTTCTCTTAACTATATTTTCACATGTATATTTACGTAGTACTAAAAACTTGCTTACAATATATCATCATATTAATTAAATTAAATTTACTTTAAATATGTGCACTTAACTGCTATGGTGGGCTCTTTATTATATTTATAATAAAGAGCCACACCATAGCTGATGATAATGATAAACGTATATTCGGTTCTTATTGACCTAATGCGTACACATCTCTATTATATACTATTATATATACATAACAAATGCCTGAAACCTAATTGCATAGAAAGATTGTCATAAAAATGATCAACAATGAGCTAAATTCCTATCCTGATTCGGAATGATAAAACTGTATATAATTGATGTCTATACTTAATATTGAACGGAATTTTAATAAATTGTCAGTAAGACGAGTTTTATTATATTAACACCAAAATAACATATAATTATTTTCTCTTTTAATTTTTAAATTATTTATATACAAATATGTTGGCCAGTTACTTTCTGATATCGATTAAAGAATGATCCTATTGCAGGTAATGCTGAGACATCGAAGATATATATGTTGTTTATAAATTTATCAGGTTCCATGCACAGTGTACTTATTGGAAAATTAAAACTCTGGGCTATTATTCATAAAACTAAGATGTATCTTAAGGAACATCTTTCATGGATATGTCAAAATTTATGAACACAAAAAATTTTAATCACAACAAATATAACTGTTTTCGAAGTGTTTTAATAATTTTTTTTTTTTAAATGATTTTTCTGTGCTTTTAGTTTCACAAATTGTTTTGATCCATTTTTATCAATAATAAAGAACTAGAAATTATTTATATATCAAGATGAATCTTTATATGTACCTTCAGTTTCTTAACATTTGCCTTGTGTTTAGATTTTGTTTTGTTGATATTCTTCTGTCAAACACACCCTTGACACTTGATATTACACCTGTCAAACACACCCTTTTTGCAATAAGACGGATTCAATGTATTGAATTTTAGCAAATCTTTTTTTTTTCATTATTTTAACATTATTTTAATATAAACTTTCAATTTTTTCTTTCAGGCGTAGGCAAAACTAGTATGATTTTTCAACTTAGTATGAAACACTTTAAAACCAATGTTACCCCTACTATTGGAGCTTCTTTCTCATGCAAGGTGATGTAAGTATTTGTTGTCGTCGTAGTTCAAATAATTTATTGTACTTTAAACTCAATTTAATGCTAAGGCGAATATAAGAGTTTTGTATCTTTGAAAAATGAACTGAAAACGAATTGTGTACATTTGAAATTAATTTCAAGGACTTAATTACATTTAAGGTTTAATAAAGTTGCACGGGTTTCAGTTTAACACAAAAAAGGAGTTTAAGTACAAATTAAAATCCTAATGAATGAAACAAATAAAATATTGTACACTGTAACATAACATACTTTATCTGCTCGAATTCAGAAATAATTGACATTTTAAGAGAGCCTAAATGTAGAAAGAATCTTTAAAAAATACCTTTCTGGAAAATCACAATCTCCAACAATTATTGAAATTGAATAGAAATATTGAATTACTGCTATTTTTTTTTCAGTACATATAACAGTAAAAATGTAGCTAGAATGGAATTTTGTTCAGTGCTCCTGTATGAATTCTTATTTGATTTTGATTTCGAATTGGTTTGCGTGCAACTAATGGCAGACAGTAGGTGAAATAAATTGTTTTTGCAACAAATTTTGGATTATGACTATTTAAGAACACTTTAAACACGTTTTTCACGTGATAAAATGAAACAAATTAGAAAAAAGAAAACGTAAACTTCGATAATTTAAAATATCTCTTTTCTTAGGGCTATTGATTTCCTCTATAATCGGAACAACAATGTTCAACTGTACAGAGAAAAATAATATTTTATGATTCAATAGATTATATATGCTGCATTTGGCAAGTTTAATTGGATTTGATTATATTTAAATGCATTTATTAAATCAACCTGAAGCAAACAAAATAATATAGATTAACCAAGCGACAGAATGTCGTCTTCTAAAAGTAATGTCGAAATTAACTGACATTTAAAAAAAAGTAAACTATAAAATTTACTTTTATATGTTCATTATCTTACAAAATGAATAAAAAGGAAATTTATTTCTAAAATAATGATATTTGGCAAGTTTCCTGTTTTCAATTAGTCTTTTGCAAATCTATATTGAAACGTGTTTTTGCCCTTTAACTACATTACATTATTAATTTAAAGTTTACATTAATAACTCGTGCAATCATTCCATTTTACATCATTATTCTTTACGCGTAATTAATTTTGGAAACTTTTGCGTATGTCTTTCTCTTTTAATAAATTTTCATCTTTTGCTGAAAATTAATTTTTCAATCCATTCATTCATAGATATTTGGATTCATTTATCGTGACATTATAGCAAACGTACTTAGATTTAAATATATTTGAAGTACATTCATCTTCAATAGTTTAGCAAAGTAAAGTGTGTGAATAACTTTGTATTAATCGACCTGAAGCAGTCTAAAACCCGAATACTAACCAAACTTGCATAGCTCTAAATGCTCCTAGTGTAATAAAATTACTATTTTCAAAGAATAAATCTTATAAGAATACATGTCAAGCTATTAAATAAAAATAATGTCTATGACACTTTTTTTATGATTCTACCTTCGTGAAATACTCAACGGTGCGTTAAGCACACATACATAGACTTCGAGATTGCGAATGTAGAAAATAAACATTTAGCTCAATTCCCACTGTCTTCTAAAATAGTTATTTATTTGAATTCTCTTTTGCAAATGTTATGTAGAATTACTGAGCTGTATCTTCCGTCCAATACATGTTGGATAGAGCATGTCTTAACACTTTTTCCAGAACTTACCAACTAGGCCCAGACAAATATTTGCATGAAAAAATGCTCCATTATTTCTACATTCAAAAGGCTTTATTGAGGCACCTTTATATATAATGTAAATGTAAGAAACAATGCTCTTTTTGTCATATCACTATCTCCAAACAGCGTCCCATTACGTTTTATGCTTCTCATTAAATTATAATAGCGTCTCGAACTCAGGTGTTTCAGAAGCAATTTTGTAGAAGCTGTGAATAAAAGTTACCTTTTAGAAAACTCATAAAAATAAAATATTTGTTTTTACACGTGTGCAATTTTGCTTATAATATAGTTTCATGAGAACCATTATTTTGTTATGTTTTATATAAACTGACATTAAGAACTGAATGCTAATGGGATTACTAAAATCCACCTGAAATGGATTTTATGATAATTATTTATCAATTTATTTGATTAATTTTTCGATTGTATGTTTATTAAATATTACTCCATTTTCAAGGTGAAACTAAATTAAGAAATTTTTCTGTCCTAAAACATTATTAACACTTATATACTTTTCCCAAAATTGTTCCTCAATTATAGTACTTGATTTATTATAATGATTAGTATTGGTTAATATGTAATATATGTATTGGTTAATACGTATTGGTTCCCAAAATGGGCAATGTCGACCCTAGGGGATAGTGAAACGATCAAAGGGGTGTGAAAGTCTCAGGTGCTTTTTGGGCTACCCCAATTGCATACAAGTCTAATAAAAATAAAATGTTAATAAAAAATAAAGAGCCTGTGATATCGTTAAGAAGGAAGAGAAAGTAAGGAAGTTTAGAAAAACTATTCTTTGATCTGGTTGTTGATTTGTTAATTTGGCAATCAACAATTCTTCTGAAAATACAGATACCTATTGTTTATCCTGGCTACGGGTTACAATAAAAATGCTTTAGTTGCATTTCCTTCTTCATATTTAGAGTAACAGAGGTTTAGTCCAAACACAAATGTATTAACAAAAAAAGAAACACGATTTTAAATAGCAAATCGTAGAGATTTGAGAATACTGCTGAGCTCAGGCTTAATTTTCTGATAGAAGCACACCAGGTTCCTTCATCTCATTAGAATCATTTTCAATGTTATTTTTATTTTCAAATTATCTTTTCATTATCTTAATTTTATGTATGCAATGCTAATATTGTTATGAATGTTTTCAATAAATGATTTTGTAATTTCAAGCTTTATGATGTATTATTTAAAACATCTTCATTTACTATGTTTTAATATGTATGTAGATATATAGACACATAAAAGAACATAAATTTTTATTACATTTTTCTATTAGTTGACTTTAAAAAGTGGACTTCTAGAAGGAGAAGACTCTTGAGTGTTTTTTTAATGGCTGTAAGGCAAAAATATTTATGAACCACTGGTTTACATCATATTTTTTTTCTTTGAGATAGAGTTTTCAGTGAACAATACAAATATTAAGCTATACTTAATATAAATATGAATCTCATGCGCTGCATACAATCCCCTTGTATATTTAACATACAAACCCTTTGTATATTCAACATACAAACCCTTTGTATATTCAACATACAAACCCTTTGTATATCCTACATACAAACTCCTTGCAACATACAAATCCTTTTCATTAAAAATGTTCAGTCAGGTCTGTGAGATAACAATGAAATAGTCAAAAGGGCTAAGATTATGAAGGAGATTTTCCAGATATTTCAGGATAACATTTATGAATATGTCGACGCGGAACGTGTGGCATGTTCCGACGTAGGTTATGTCAAGGTTATGAAAAACTATTATATAAACTATGGTGAACTTTTCATACATTAAAAAAACTAATTCGTGTCATACATTTATGTTAATTTTGAGATATTTTTATTAATTTTGTTGAGTTACATATTATGTCTATTAACATATTTCAGAGAAAAATTTCTGAATAAGCTCTTTTTAATGTTAAGAACAATAATAACAATCAGAAACTACAATAATAGACAGCATTTAAATCAACATTAAATTCATTGAATGAATGAAATATGTTATTCCTGAGATTGAAATTCCATATATATAGTTTAAAATGATCAAATTAAAATTTTGCTTAATAAACGAAATTAACATTCCAAAATTGACTGAACCATTTTATATGTTTTTGCATTCAAATAATTTATGTTAAATATAATTTTAAAGTGTCATCTTAAAATTACAGCCATTATTCCTAAAATTCATAATAGTTCTAATGTGGCACAATAAACAAGATTTTTTGTTATTTTCCCGAACTAATAAGTTAATCTAAATTTAATTATACATTTATAAGATACTCTCCAAACTTATTAAAATACTTTTTTTTTCTTATTTGGATATAGAGACGTCGATTCCTATACAATTCGTTTTCAAATATGGGACACAGCAGGACAAGAAACTTATAAGTCAATGGTAAGTTCTGAATTTAATGATAATATTCAGATGATTAATTAAATAGATAACTAATTAAATCAGATATTAATGATAATTTTAGACTCATATTTAATCTGAAGTTACCATCCTTTTTTAACTGCATTAATTTTCTACTATTCGATTCCAAATCCTTTGTTAGAACAAAACTTAATATTTTATCCTATAGTTTTATTGTACTTCGAACCATAAAATATATCAATGAATTTTTATTCTATACATCTCTGATTTTGAAATAAGAATGTTGATAAGCTTTTTCAATAACTGCAATTAGACCTTGAAAGATAAATTTAGATAGGGTACAAAAATTCTATGTAGTTTATCACTGTAGTTTCAAACTCCGAATAATTAAATTGCATTAAAAATGCTTGATTACATTATTATAAGAAAAATTTATCAATTAACATTTTGTTGACGGGAGACGTGAATTTTCGTCTTTTATTTTTCAACTGCTGACGACAGATGACTGAAATTCACGTCATTTGCAGAGATGTCAATCATTATTGAATATATTAACCACTTTTTGTAAACAGTATTTAAAAAAAACAATACTGAAAGTAAAATTAAAATACTATATGTGCTTTAATAAATGTTATGAATGAATTCTGTTATGAATATCTCTAGTTTTCAATTTTTTATTAAATATTTGCAAAAAATATGCGGAAATTCAGGCTATATATTTTTTCACTGCATACTGTCTTCAATGTGCTAATAAAAATTTATTTCATTTATTTTATAATGCATGTTAAATTTTTATTGAACTATATCACATTGATCAAATGTAGAATTTTTGTGAACTAACTGATTTATGTTATGTTATGAAAACTTATTAAAACAATGAAGATTAACACTTCTTTTCTTTAGCTTCCTATGTACTACAGAAAAGCAAATTTAGCCTTAGTGGTATACGATATAACATGTTATGAAAGTTTCACAAGCCTGTCGAGATGGATAGAAGGTATGTACAATTTTTTTTTGTCATAAAATTACTAATAAACTTCTGCTGTTATTACTGATAAACTTCTGCTGCTATTTGCAAATTTTAGTATTTAAATGTAGTAACATATTATTAAGGAGACATTAATCTATTATTCGTAATTAGTCATCGAATATGATTTTTAAATCCGGTTAGATTAAGTTTGTTATCTTACTAAGTCGTAATTTACTTCTATGGCCTCTTAGCAGTGAAATCTGACGCGAAGATTTCCATAACGATTGCAAAGATAACGATTGCATATTTTAATATTACACGGATTTGTAAGGGAATGGCAAATTGTAAATATTAATAGGCATTTAAACCTCATTTTATAAAATTTAAAATAAAATAATTGAAAATTTTTATGTAAAACCTTTTATTAAGATTATTCATAAGATTCTCAACTGTTACAAAATTTCTATGAATAGAATTGCTGCTTATAGAGTTCATAAAAATGAATATATATCCTTGGAATATTATTTATAGTGATAACACTTCCACTACAATAAAATTTGTCATCAATATTAAGAACTTCAAGTGTAAATTCTAAATGATAGTGAATTTCTCACTACAAATTATTCTGATTGTTTATCAGTATTTTTACCAAACAGATCATCTTCTCTGAATTATTATGCTTCCGAAAAAATTAGTTATTTACGTATGTAACCGTGCTTCCTCCAATGCACTGGCAAGAGCCCCACTCCATCCTTGTGGCGTTCAAGAAAAATGGTCAGTAGTCCTCGGAACTCTCACCCTAAGGGAATACTGTGCTACCGCTGAGAAACGTTTAGTTTACAGTCTCTTATCCCGAGAGGAAATACATTTAACTCAACCCTGCGTAACAGTAGGCCTGCAGATTCACGCCCGGTGAAAAAGTATATTTCGCGCGTACCTAAGTATCGGATTTTCGGCTTAGAAGTGGAATTCCTTTCACGAATCTGTAATTATAAGTCTTTAAATGTGTTAAATATGGTCTGTAGTTAAATGTACGTGTGTGATGTTTGATGATGACTGTCATCTCTATCTATACACACTCTTTAATTTCTCAAGGGCTCAACAGTCTAATATGGAATATGACCTTCCCTCGACTATTAACTTCTTTCTTGCTTACTTTTAGAGTGACAACATATTTTTAATGTTTTCCTTTAGTGCAGATTTGAGTTTACGCCGTACTCGACTGTCTTTACCAAAAATATTCCATCAAACTTAAACTCTTTCCTCTACAACCCCTTCTTTTCAGATAGTCAGGCCCTTTTTTCTAAGGTATAAATTTACGAATTTTGAATACATTTATATTTATATTTTCATATATTACAAAAATATTAATAATGAGATGTACCAAGGGATAAAATTTTCCCTTCAAGCAATAGGTATTTAAATATATATATATATATATATATATATATATATATATATATATATATATTTAGAAAGGAATCACTAATTTTGAAATGACATAACTGCGAAACAGGGATAAACAAAAAGATGAAACAAGTCATATTCTGGATAGATAAGTCTGGAATTGTAAGTAAACCTATTTGCAAAATTAGTTAAAAGATAGGCTAACAGAGGGCATTGCAGTTTCAGTGATTTTAAAATAGTGCTCAGAAATACTAAACGCTAAGTCATCAGATTGTTCCACTGGCGACAGGAAGTTGTATCGAAGGTCAGTGAGCTCATTCATTCATTTAGAGCAATGTTTCATTATACTAGAATATTATCGATTAGATCACAATTCGACGAACTCAAAAAGAAGTTTTCAGCAAAAAACAATGTTAAAAAAGGTCGTAATCAGAAAACTACTCGTTCAAGAAGTTTGAACGGGCAGGCAGCACGCCGATGATTTAATCGGAAATGCTAGAAGCTGTCATTCAGTCATGGCATCTTAAAATTTGCAAACAGTTGAAGAAAGTGTTAAACAGTATCTTCAGAAACCGATCGTGCAAGTAGCTGATGAAAACAGATTGATTGATTCCACTACCTACAGACTTATGCGCAACTGATCCTGTACAAAATTATGTGTCATCAAGCGATTACAACTAAGGCCTTAATACAAGAAGACTTCTTAAATGAAATACTGAAGGTGATTAAAGGGAGTAAATTTGATGTGCATTTCATAGTTTACCGATGAGGCATATTTTCATTTGAAGGGCTTTTTCAATAAACAGAACTGGAGAATTTGGGGTGCTGAAAACTAGCGGGATGCAAACCAAGGGTTTTGCAAACACATTACATTATAAGAAACTTACTGTTTAGGCTGCACTATCCAATAAAGACATCAAAAAGCCCTTTTCTATGAAGAAACCGATGAATTAATTAGCTGATGATGCACCCAAATGAGATTCGGTGTATATTTTGGCCTACAACAAAATCATCCAATTGACGTTACAAAACATTAGCTTCTTGAATTACTTCAAGCAAAGCGTAAGAAATAGATATATAGTTTTATGCTATTATATGCCTGGATATTTGAGATGAAAATTATAAATTTTATCAACAATTTGAATAGGAACTTAATTAGAGTAAATGAAAACGATCATAAATTGATGAATTCCGAGATATTCATTTTTTCTCTCTTGCCATTCCTCTATATTGAGAGATTTTGCAACAATTTGTTGTCACGTTTCAAGTATAGAAAATGCACCAAATAATTCATGGCTTATGTAAAGTGGTGCCACACCGTACTCCTACAGTGTTTGATTTTCTTGAGGAATACTTCAGTGACAGAATCATTGCTATGAATTATTCCCACGTGATGGCATCGACATGGGTTGGTCTCCACACTCGCCGGATCTCAACAATGTGACTTCTTTCTTTGGAATCATTTAAAGGACACTCTTTACAGAAAGAATCCTCAAACTTTGGCCCAATTTTAATAGCTGATCTGTGAAGCATGTGCTCCCATTTCTGTAAAGACAATACCACAAATGGCTTCTATCTTCGTCCTTCGCTGGCGTCATGTTAATGTGGCCAGATCGAATACCAATGAAATATGAATTTACTTCTGTTTAGGAAGCACATTTTCACATACTATTTAAAGGATATTGCATTCAGACTGCAGCGCCCTCTAGTTACCAATCTTGCAACTAGTTTTGCAAATCAGGCCTGTTTATCCAGCATACAACTTGTTTCGTCATTCTGTCTATCACTGTTTCGCATTTATGTCATTTAAAAATTTTGGACTCCTTTCTGAAAGATCCTGTATATATTGTACATTAATAGATAGGAAGAAAGTAGTTAATAACATTAAAAGAAACAACAGATGAAAACCATAAAATAATAAATATCATTACTTTAAAATGTAATGAAGAAATATTAAAAGATCAATGAGGAATGTAAAGAAAAAGAACAAATGAAAAAGATAAAATCTAAAGAACATGTGAAAGAAACCCAGAAATCATATTTGAATATTATCTATAGAAATAAAATAATAAATTATTGCTATGGGAAAAATTCCGTTTTTACTGTTTAATTCACTGGTTATTAGATTAAAGATAAAAAATTAACTATTTTAATCGTTTTCTTATATAAATTTTTATCATAACTGATTTTCTATTTCGTTTGCAAATTGTTTAGAGAAGTAGTCATTTTATATTACTGCCTGTTAAATTCGGGCCTGATGGCCGAATGACTGGCACTCGGTGCCACAAATTTCAGGCTCGAGTTCAGGCGGTTCCATGGATGTTTGTAGTGGTTCGGAATCCACTTCAAACCGTAGGTTCCGTTCTAAATCTGCCAATGCAGACGGCCTTGGCCCACCATGGAGCTGCTGCGCCAATGAGGAAGAAGATTTATAAAAGTACTTTATAATATTTAAATAGATGGTGCTATGGTTGGGAAATTTTCTTCATATAATAATGTGTAAAGCATTTTGGTTTGATTTCTGTTGTTTGTTTTCTTTTTGTCATTATTATAAATATTAAGATAAATTAGAAAATATTTTGAGCAATATACAAGGGAAAAAGAATTTTGGTAAGACTCTAAATTTTTTTGCGACTGCGGTTATTTATTATACCATTTATAATCAATGGATTTGCTATCAGGTGTTAACAAGGTGTTAAAAAGGAGTTAATCAGGTGTTATCATTTCGGCTATCATAGCTAGCTTTTTCACGTGTACTTCTTCGGATTCTGTGGATTTCACCTAATACTTTCATTTACCTCCATATTTTGAGCTATGTATTTCATCTTTTCTGGCTCAGTCATCAGTAACATTCTGTAATTTCAAATTTTCTGTGCAAATTTTAAATTGTTTTTGAATTATGACTTTTTTTTTACATCAAACAAGTTTTGAAAATACACTTAATGACTAACGGAGTGTACTTCGAGCTTCATCAAAAAAACTGACTTTTTAACGCGCTTTTAAATAAATAATCTCTTTAAACCTCCACCTTATATGGGGAAAGTACAAGCGTGGATGTTTAAAAATGGGGACTTTACAATAAATATCTGTTCTGTTACTACGTCACTTTATTTATAACTCTTTTTGGCCTTATTTTCTGCTCGAAATAGTTTTCCGCATTTCAACGACCGAAATACACTACTCTCCAGTATATAAAACAATTTTTCCAGAAATTGAAGCGTCGACTATTGGCAGCATTTTAAATTATTTTTTAATAGGCACTTAATGTAAATACATGGTGCTGTCTCGCCATTTAAAATAAAAATCATTAAATCTCTTCATTTATAATTTTTTCTGAGATAATCATTTTCAAAATTTGATAGTGCTTTACTCATGATCCAAACGTTAGCGTGCAAGAGGATGAAAATTTAAGATCTAACAATCCGATCGGTAGCGTGCAAGAAGATGAAAATTCAAAATCGTAAATGACGTGCTTTCGGCCATTGCTTTCAGAGACAAGAAGACTCGAAGATCCTTTTTACAGAGGCCTTGAGCATCTCGCATCTGCATTCATATTATATTATGAATCTATATTCATAATATAATATGAAATACGAGCATTATGGAAGTTTTCCACTTTTTCTCCAATACCCTAAAAAATTCACCTGAAAATAACACTCTCTCCTCAACCCATTGGTGGCCTGATGGCCAATTGGCTATCGCTCTGGACTTTGGTGCTACAGATTCGAATCCTGGCGGTAGCATTGATGTTTGTTGGTAGTTCGGTATCCATGTTAAATTGTAGGCCTCTGTCTAATTAGCCTAAAGTGCGCGAAAATGACCGTAGAGTGACGAACCCAAACCAAATCTCAACTCATCAATGGATTTTTCATGGTCCCTAATTTAAAAATAAGTTATTTCTGAAACACTCTGTACTTATTATTAATTTGGTGTAAGTTATATAATTTTATTGTTCTGCATTAATGGTGACCATGCTCACGGTACTGTGAGTGTAGTTAGTAAGCATGTAGTTAGTAAAGGAATTCGCGCTAAAACCATGGGTTGCAAACAAATCTTTCAAAAATAAGTAGATTTCGCTGAAGTTGTGATAGCCTGTATAGCATTTCGTATCGACTCAAGTGGTGGGTAGGAATTTTCTTCTACACGATACGCAAATGCGAGGTAGTTTATTCTAAGAATTTGCATTCTGCAGCTTATTCCTACTTCTTAGGATTAACTTCAAGGACTCGGAGACGTCGTGAAACACGAGATTCTAAATGTAAAAAATTAGAATATATTCAGAAAAAAAATAATAATAAAATTCAGAATTTTTTTCATACAAAATTGAACGTGTTGTTTATTCTGACAGATGATAATTTTAGGATTCTGTTTCCCATATTGTTTTTAAAATTCTTGCTTGATTTCGTTCACATTTTCAATGAAGGATTTTATATTTTGCAGAGCTTCAAAGAAACGCTGATAACGAATGCGTTATTTGCATTATTGGAAACAAAAATGATTTAGAACATAAAAGAGTCGTTGATCGAAACAAGGCAGTTCAATTTGCAAAATCTATTGGAGCACTTTATTTCGAAACATCGGCAAAAACAAATGAAGGTAAGTAAAGACTTACAATTTTTATCATTAAGTACTTATTTATTAATTTACAATTAATGAATCTTATAATCCTTTTATAAAAAATATTAATAGAGGAGACAACTTTCATTGCGGGAAATAAATTTCATATTATTCATTTTATCCTTACAAAATTACTATTTATAAATATCTACAGGGTGTATCAGTCGCAGGTTTACAAATTTCTATGAGGGGTAAGTACACTTCATAATTCCACATCAATGCAGACATGGTAGATTGCGTTGCATTTGAGTGGTAGTATTTCACAAAAACTCTCCATTTCCCAGAGTCGCAGTGATGACTAATCATACGAACACGGAACTAGTGGATATGCATGTGATTTTTGGAGCTTCAGTGTGCAACGGGTGAGCAACAGTGCTTGTACACAAAACAATATCTGATTAGTCAAATCAAATCACTCTTTCAACAAGTTTAGTGAATACATTTGCTGATCATAAAAAGAAACATTAGATGTTGCAATAATGGATTTATTTAAATGCAAAATCATAAAACAGATATCAACCTAGCAAGCATTTTTATAATGGGACCATTTAAAATGAGTTGGTATTGTTTATTCATAAAACGCATGAAATAAGGATGACATGCAACAAAAACACCAGCAAATTTTGGTTAGGATCACAAGTATTGAAAAATTTCTCAAACTACGCTTTTTGGTGGCAACATGAAAGTAAATATTAATTTTGCTAAATTATTGATTAATAGTTTTTACTGTTGTTGCTTACAAATGCAGGGCATTTTGATCTGAGATCATTCGCTACTAAAGCGGCAAACGTGTAGCAAGCTCAGTGTTGCCCATGGTGAAGAACTACACCGCACCTATATTGTGCCATACAATTTAAACGAACCCACATAGAAGTGGCATCTTGGAGGTTAACATGAATCCTTAACCCATTCCAACTCGAACTCAACGAAAAGCATTCCCCCCAACAAATTTATTGTGTCCGTTCCCTGCATATACGAGGATTCAGGCTCGATTTGGCAGTCGTGCTTTAAACAGAGCTCTCTCAGCTTCGAAATGCAACATACAATCCACTAGACCACTAAGGTCTTGAATATTTTTTATATTGACTTCTTTCTTTGGGTACCCCATGTCTTTATGCCTCAAGGTCAAGGACAAAAAGAAGCTGCATTTTTTTACTCTTTATCATGACTCACGGTTTAAGACACACGGGTTCATGGATTTGGTCTAGATATTGCTGTCGACCAAGTGGGATAAGAAACAACATATTATTTATTCATTATTAACTCTAAATTCAAAATTTTCAAGCATACTTTTCCAATAATTGTTCTTGTGTGAGCCTGAGGTACTGGATCTATAATTCATTAGCACTGTCAGTGAAATAACTAATTTCTTGCTGAGATTAACACGCTGTCTGTTAGGAAGAGAATGTTATTTTCTTTTATGTTAATAACAACATGCAAACCACATTCTTAAAATTATAATCTATTTCAAATATCCTGGTCATCAACTCATTAGCCATGCAAGTTCCTTCAATTACCAGATCGTCTAGATATCATGGAACAATCTCACACGCAATTAGGAATTAACTGTGTTATTTTGCCTCATATTACGAAATAAAATTTCTTTTTTCTGTTACGAAATCATTTAGTCCTTGAATAGAGTCAAAAGCTCATACTATTCTGATTCATTTCGTGGAAAAAAAGAGCTTCCAGTCATTTCTTCAAATTCATTTATCTGTTAAACGATCTTCAAGCACAATAAAACTATGATCTTGTATAATTTTACTAAACAATGGAATGAGTAACAAAAGTTTGTTTTGTTGAACCGATTTAGAAATAAAAAATTTGAAATTTTCTTTTTCTTATATATTAGTTTTCGAACGTCCAAAAACCCTATAAGATTGTAGAGAGAGTTAAACATACGATTTTGAGTTAATATTAAAAAATATTTAACTTAACATTTTTAAATAATATTTTAACATTTTTTAACAAAAACAGAGGTTGTACTGAGAAATCTAAAATGTATCTTTAAAGTAAAATTTGTTTTGTGTCTTAATTACTTAACTTTATTTTCAGTTATTGGATTAATCACTTATGTTTATTAGAAATTTATAATTACGAAGAAACCCTTTTGGGTTACAAAAGTATAAATTCAAAATTTTCCAGCTTTAAACAAAATAACGAAAATAATTTTAATTGAAAAAAAAACTAATAATATCGCGTTATTAATACTCTTTCATTATTAATAATCTATTTGAATGGTATCCAGACAAAAATACTTTCTTTTAAATTAATTATAAAAAGACGAAACAAAATCTGATTCATTATATCTTAAATTTATTTTATAAGTGTCGAACATTGGCGCCTAAGCCATTGAACAAAATTCATTGTATAAATATCTAAAATGGTAATGAAAATATCTTGAAAAACAAAATCAAAGTCTGTTTATTACTCAAAATTGAATATTATTATATTTGTTAATTTATATGTCCCTACCTTAATTTGCCTGCATCCTCAATAGTTACAGCAACTATGGTAGATTTACTGCCAAAAACCAAAATTTTATCTAAACATTGCTAATTTTCTAAAATCCTTTACAACATGGAGAACTGTAAAAAGAAATAGTACATTAATGAATTTTAAATTTAAATACACCATGAACATGATACATCAAATGTTTCATTTAGTTTTATGAATTATTACAATTATATTGACGTAGGGATATTATTAAAATTTATTATTATATTTTAAACAATAAGAGCTTTAGAAGAATTCAAAAAGTATTCTAAGACCGAATAGTAATTAATAAAAAAAATGAATACATTTGATGCTTTTTATTTGGAATCGAGATCGTACATGAGAAATTTTTATGTAAATAACTTCCATCAAAGTTACTAAATTCTATAAATGTCTGATCCTTTTTATTATATTGAATAATTCAAATAATAGATCTATGCCATCAAATTCTTCATAAATCAGCAAGTACTCTTTGAATTCTCTTTGTTTTATTATTATTTTTTTAAAAACAGAACAAATATTTCATTATTCTTTTTCTCCAAAAAACAGCTGATCTTAAGAACATATAAAGTTTTATTATTTTCTTAATAATTTTCCAAAAATAGAAACTCATTGTTTCTTATACAAAAATTCTGAAGGAATTTATAGCCTAATGAATTCTCGAAAATGATGAAGAAATTTATAACCGAAATAAAATGTTTCATGATTTCATTCATTTCTGGATTGATTGAATGATGTTTGTCAAAAATCATCAATCTTTTTCTGCTTGTCTTTATTTGTATTTAAGAAATGAAACATTTTTCATTCATACTTTGATTGAAATTTATAATATGTACAACTTTTTTGTCTGATTTAAGTAGTTTTCTTAGAAATCAACGATGGAAAACACGTGATTTCCTTAGTTAAACTGGTAAATAAAGGTCTTAAACACACAAATAAAACCTGCTTGAAAAAATATTTTTAAATGCTTAATTACATCAGAAAAATGGTACATCTTCTCAGTCATCCATTTACTAGGGTATTAACAGATTTGTTACCATGGTTCTATTAATGAATTTTGAATTCTAATTCTAATGACCATAGTTCTGGCTATGTTTATGAGATAATATTATTTCAGGCAAGGAAAATGCATGAGAAAAATTTCAAGGTTATAACAAAATGCCATTAACAGTCTGATTTGCTGAAGAAAAATTTTGAAAATTTTTATTTACATTTTTAATAGTTTAAATGAAAAAAAAGTATTTTACATTTTTGAATAATCGTTTTGCTCACACTAACGCTGTGTACATTATATGCAATCAACTCTTACTGTTTTAACAGAAGGAGGGACACTATCTGTTGTGATGAATGTCGTCATTAATTGGTGATACCTAAATGGAAGAGATGGTCTTCTTTCATCCCATGATTCCCTGTTGAAACGTCACAGTATGGGATTCTCCTAAGTTATCAGTTTCAGAGTAAAAAATATTAGAGTTAGCGCGATGTGAAGTTAGCAGTTTGTTATAAGTTTAACTTAATCTAAAGTAAAGATTATATTCGAAATCGATTTTTCATTAGCGAAAGTTCTCAAATTCTGCCGAAATATAATTTTTATAAGAATTAACCGTGCATGTGTTGAGCTATAAAGAAGTGTACAATAATAATATTTTTAATTTTTTCAAATTAATTGTATATTTGAATTCAATATTTTTTGATATATTGAATACAAGCTCATTTAATTTAACATCATATTTTAGGAACCATCCAAACGAAAATTGCATTTTTGTACTAGTATAGTATTTGTTCTCATTTTATAATTTAATTTTAAAAATTTCTATAGTTTTCAATAGTCAGAATCACACATTGATTTTATAAAGATACAAAATGTTATATCTTTTTTCAATAAATTTAAACACGCTGTATAATAAGATACATTATTAACTAAAACATTTTTGTATAGACGATAACGAAACACTGAGCACTTCTGTAACGTGAAAAATTCGTAGAAAATGCATAATGTTCCGTCAATCTCCGTTTCATTTGCTTTCCAAAACTTCTAGCCTTGGTTTCACAAAAATATAATTTGCTACTGTATATTTTATTATAGTAGAATATAAAACAACGTTATAAGGAACATAAATAGCTGATTTTGTTAAGTCAACGTATTAAAGTTACAAGTAAACTTTGTTAATAGTTAAATAATAACTCTCTTAGAACAATCCGGAAAATCACGTTTAGTCGCAAACCTTTTTCTCGTTAATAAGATTGACTTGATATTAAAACACCCACAACGTATTGTTTCATTACCAATAATAAAATTGTCGATAACAAACAGATTTATTATCGGAATATGTACTGTTCTTATTTAAGACAAAGCAACTTACAAAGTACTTATTCTTACGAAGCACTGAGAAAAAACAAATTTATTAACACAATACAATCAAATAGTTTAAAATAATATAAAAAGAATATTTGTTAAGATTTTGATTATTACTTTATTGTATTTATAATAACATTGTATCTTCTGGATATTGAGGTTTCTAATTTATTTGTGGTATTCCAATATTCTTACTAATGAGCTATAAGGACTCTAACTTTTCAACATTGGTGACAGTATTTTCAATGTCATTAATTTGAGCTATAGTGTATCAATAATTTATGTATATATTTATATATGAGAATAATTTAATTTAAATCTGGGGCACATACCATAAAACTATGAATTATCTACAATGAAGCTTTCATTGTAGCTATGAAAATTTAAATTCATTTTAAATATTTTTTTAATTTTATGTTAAAACTGGGAACTTTTTCCAACAATTTCCGAAATTTTGAAAACAAATTATAAAATTGTAAAAATTTGCAAAACAAATACAACAAAATCAGTTAAATCTCATAGTGAATAGTCTTAAATACAAAATAAAACACACCGTCTTCACGACGCAATAGTTTATTTTGGCCGAAATTTTTCGATTCCCACACAATTCTATTATCTTTCAGAGTATTGCTACTGATTTTCAGCTAATTGAATGTTAATTTACAATTTAAATATAATCCATGTTATCATATTTTCTTAAAATAAACGATATATACATATACGTGTGTGTGTGTCTATATCCCAAAGGCAAACTGTTGTAACTAGCAAACATGGAGATATACAATACGTTACATTGCGATGATTTACTTCTGAGACCACTAGTTTTTTACGACTACTTTACATTCTGATTTTAATAGTAATGATGATACAGATATGATACTTTACCTTTAGATATTTTTTGTGTTGTTTATTAGCATAGATACAATAACAAACAGAAAAATCAAAATTTGGAGGTTACGACAATTTACCTCTTGGATACAGATATATATATATATTTGATTTTAAAATAGGCTGATCATAAATGTAATAGTTAATTCCACCACCGTTAACTATCATAAGCTTTTTTATCCCTAAATACACTGAAGTGACAAAAGTCATGGGATACCTCTTAATATCGTGTCGGCCCTCCTTTCGCCCGGCGAAGTGCAGCAACTCGACGTGGCATGGACTCAACAAGTCGTTGGAAGTCTTCTGCAGGAATATTGAGCCATGCTGTCTCGATAGACGTCCATAATTGTGAAAGCGTTGATGGTGCAGAATTTTGGGCACGAACAGACCTCTCGATGATGCCCATAAATGCTCGATGGGATTCATGTCGGGCGATCTAGGTGGCCAGATCATTCGTTGGAATTGTCCAGAATGTTCTTCAAACCAATCGCGAACAGTTGTGGCCCGGTGACATGGCGCATTGTCATCCATAAAAATCCCATCGTTGTTTGGGTACATGAAGTCCATGAATGGTTGCAAGTGATCTCCAAGTAGCTGAACATAAGCATTTCCAGTCAATGTTCGGTCCAGTCGCACCAGAGGACCAAGTCCATGCCATGAAAAAA